>UCOK01019740.1:52078-62483 GCA_900474325.1 Synergus umbraculus | reverse complement strand
AGTACGTAACTCACAGTGACGGATAGAAACTAAGTAACTCACGCTGACAAATAGAATCTACGCAACTCGCAGTGACGGATAGAAAATACGCAACTCGCGGTAGCAGATAGAAACTAAGTAACTTAATTTTTCCGGATTTTGAGTTACCATCAAAAACTTTTGGAGACTGTTGAAACTTTTAATAAAAATGCTTCAATTCTTATATACATTAATGTCAAGCATATTAATTAATGAAAAACAAATTCACGTGTTTTTTGATCGTCAAGGGTAGGTAAGGATTTGGGAAAAATAAGAGTGAAAACTGTTTTTCGTAAAGAAATTATATTAAGTGAAAAAATATGTAAGAGAAGGAAAATATAACTAACATAGAGATTGATCCTCAAGCGGTCGGGTCAATCTTGAGACTAACTAGAAACTTACACTTACTCTAACTCATCGGCTCGGAGACGCGCAGTTATAGATCTACCTGAACCTTTTTTTGATTACTGGGTTTTTCCAAGGTTACATGTGTCGTCCAGACTCTATCATCTGTGATGCACTTTCTCTAACAGCCTATTATAAAAATATAAAAAAAAAATACCTAAACGGTTACTCATAATAAAAAGATCAAAAAAGGTTCTCGAGTTGACCGATTGTCATCCTCAGTTGCCTTATTTTGTCACGTACAATTAATAAAGAAAATATTCCGTCAATTTTACATCCTCCCACCATTGAGATGTTCGAATCTTATTCATCTCAATTCATTCGCAAAATTGTAATCAGAAAAGAATACTTGCTACAAATCAATATATGTATATAAAAGTAAACACAATTGTACTTAAAACATAAACATTAACACACGACCGAAAAAAAAAAATACTTAAAAGGTTAAACTACGTCATTATAGATTACAAATTATTCGTAGGTTAAACGATCAGGTTTTACAATTTTTCGTCCAAATTTTGTGACATAATTTGAGTTACTCTCTTTCGTAGGAGAATCTTCACTATGATTGTCACACACTTCATTCACATTCTCTAAATCAAGACCATACTTAGATTGTTTATAATTTGTGACAATTAATTCTTCCTGTTTATCGTACTTAAGTTCTAATGGATAAATTCTTTGGATTGGTCTTATCATTTCTCCACTAGCTGTGACCAGCTGAACTACGCGGACGTTACCATCTTTGCCTGCAATAAGCTGCTTGACTCGTGCTAAAGGCCAATCCATGCGCTTAACATTAACGCTTTGTACAAATACAATATCTCCGATATTTAATTTAACATTACATTTCTTTTTACTGTTCTTATGTATAAGCGCTCCTAAATACTCGTTACGAAAACGACGACGTAAATCATCTTTAACTTTCTGTCTGTAAATATATCTTTTCTCTAAACGATTATTCTCGACAGTATCAAAATCTAAAACACCAACTTTTTTAACTTCCTGCAGAAACATAGATGGAGTAAGCGGGATAATTTCATTTTTCTCGGACATAAAGGTAATCGGTCTCGAATTTATTACTGCTTCACAATCTAGCAAAACTGTGAGCTTCTCTTCATAATTCAAACACGATTTTTTGAGTGTACGTCGTAATAAGCGTTTCAAAATTCCGATAAGCCTCTCCCAAAAACCTCCCTACCAAGCTGCAGTGGGTGGATTAAATTTCCACTCGATCTGCTTCGTAGCAGTTACACTAGCTAATTGATTAAAATCAAGATTTTTCAAGATATTATTTAAACCTACAAAATTAGTGCCATTGTCACTATAAATAACACTAGGCCTGCCTCTTCATGCAATGTGGCGTCTCAGTGCCATTAAAAAAGAGGCAGTAGACAATGATGTCACTAACTCTAGGTGGACAGCCCTAAACACGGCACAGGTAAATAAGCATATCCATGCTTTCTGTCCACCTTTTAGATATAGTGGCCCTGTGAAATCTACACCCACTATTTCAAAAACAGCCGCGTCTCTTATTCTATTCACAGGTAAGGGTGCAGGTAGCGAATCGAGAGGTTTCGCATCATGTCTACGGCATGATTAAATCAACTATTTCATGATTTCCGGGGAGAACAATAGGGCACCTAAAATTGTAAATATCATCCCGTAACACTATTTTTGTATTTAAACGTATCAAATTGTCTTCATCCGTAATTGGTTGTAAGCTTTTAATACGGGGATCGTTTGTACCTTCACTAAAACATTCAGCTTGAACCATCCTCATTAACCGAATCTCTGCCTGTTTAATTTCGTCACATGTTAAATTGTCTTTATTACGCGACTCAACTGACTTTTTCATATTAAAATAAAATCTGTGAATCCAAGCAAATACTCGAACAATTTTACTATAACTAGAAAATTCACTTGAAAACCATGATTTATTGTTATCTATTTCTGTCGCTAATAAAACTGCATTATTCTGGGCTCCTTTCTTAATTTCTTTGTTTATTTCTTCTTCATTATATTGTGATTCGTTAGAAGGCCAATTTTCAGATTTAAAGCCTAACTACTCTGGCCCCTCCCACCATCTGGAAATTAACAGTTGACTGACTGTACACCCGCGTGAAGGCAGGTCGGCCGGATTTAAATGACCAGGTACATGTCGCCACTGTTCAGGGCTTGAAAACTTACGAATTTCATTTACTCTATTGTAAACAAAGGTTGCCCAGTTATTTTGTCGTTTAATCCATGCTAAGACTGTTGACGAATCACTCCAATAAAAAATTTTAATATTTTTTATAGACAGAGATTTTAAAATCGATTCAGTTAAACGTGTTCCGATTGTCGCCGCAAGTAATTCTAATCTCGGGATACTTAATTTTCCACTAGCCTTTTCTTTATTCGCGGGGGCGACTCGCGATTTAGCTTGGACGAATTTTACTCGAATTTCATTTTGACTTTGGATACGGACAAAAGAGACTGCCGCGTATGCTACACTACTCGCATCACAAAAGGTGTGTAGACTCACTTCGTTGTTATCATTAATTTTACCAAAGAGACAACGCTGTATTTGCATTTTATTTAAGTCTTTTAATCCATCTACCCAGCTTAAAAATTTTTCTCTGATATCACTGGATACTTCTTCGTCCCAGGATAAATTTTGCGCCCATGAATTTTGCAAGAGTATCCGCGGGCAGAGCATAATAGGGCTAACGAAACCGAGAGGATCAAAAACTTTATGCGTAATAGATAAAATAGCTCTCTTGGTGATTTTATTGGATAAATTATCGATAATTGGGACATTTAAGGACAGACTGTCCTGCTCTTTATCCCAACATATGCCCAAAACTGTAACTTGGCTTTTGGGAGACTTATCATTAGTAAACTCCCACCCTCTAAGGTCAAAACTAGCTGACTCCATCAATGCTTTTGCAGAATAAATGAAACTTTCAAGTTCCTCATTCGAATTTACACTACTGAGGCTATTATCAACATAGAAACTATACAAAAGCTGTAAGGCATAATCATTTTTAAATTTTTCAGACACAATACTAGGAGATTCATGACACTTCTTTAAATGCATTTCTATTATGACGCCTAAAATAAATGGACTACAAGTTAATCCAAAAACTACTCTACAATGTCTATAAACAATAGTCTTTCCCTGTTTGTCGCGCCATAAAAATCTCAAAAAATCACGATCTTTCTTATCTATGCTAATCTGTAGAAATGCCTTTTTTATATCAGAAATTACACCAATCTTACCTTCTCGGAAGCGCAGTAGATTATTTGTTACCAATTCGATAAGGTTCGGTCCCTTTTCTACACATTCGTTTAATGATGGTGACTGACGCTCCTTCGCTGAAGCATCAAATACAGGTCGAATCCTTGTGGTACTTCCCTCTTTGACGACGTGGCGATGTGGTAAGTAGTGGCCCCAATTGTTCTCTTCTTCAGTGCACACGTTCAATGATACCTTCGTCCAGCCACTCCTTGAAAACTGCGTCATAATCTGCATACATCTCGTAATTTTCCAACTTACGTATCGTGGACTTAAGACGTCGTTTTGCGAGATTTTTGTTGTCTCCGAGAGGCGGGTGGTTTTCTATCCAAGGTAATTTTATTTCATAACGCCCTTCTTGGTTTATCGACACCCCCTTTAAAAAATTATCTTTAATCTCTAAATCTCGAACTTCCCGAGTTTTATTTTCGATAGGATCGGTAATTCCTAAAACATAAAGTGACCATAAATCGGCGATTTTGTGGCTATTAACAAACATTGTTCGCACTGTTTGGGCAACATCATGACGTTCACCGGTATCTTGAGCTGCACCCATAATTGTCCATCCCAGGTAAGTTTGCACGGCCACTAATCCACATTTCAATAAACGCCGTCTACCTGTTAGCAGCTTACCTGCCATATCGGCTCCGATGAGTGTTTGCACTGAATTATCTTCGACATCCATGTCCATAATCTCGATTTTCGCATCTTTCAATTCTTCATATCACGGGCCACTTTTAATCGATGGGATCGAATCACAAATAACTTGTTGATCCAGCGCAAAAAAATCACACTGATATTTATCATCTAAACTTTTAAGAAACACTCTGTATTTTTTATGTTTCACTCTTCCCGTTTTATGTCCGCCGAAAAGGGAGTGCGACAGAAGTTGTTCACTAATAGGCATGTACTTAACGCGAGCCACAGCTTCCTCCGTTATATAAAATTTTTGCGAACCCGTATCAATCACAGCACGAATAACTATCTCCTTTTGTTCATTAAACAATTTGACACATAGTGTTTGCAAAAAAACTTCTGGATCACGTCGTAAATTGGCTGTATTACTTTTGCCAAATTGAGTCACTGTTTTCTCGACGTTTTCCTCATGACTTTTCTCTCCTTCCTTAAAAACATTGGGACACATTAACATTACATGACGGCGCGAGCACCACGGACATCTAAGCTTTACGTGACAATTTTTATAGCTGTGACCGATATTGAGACAGTTAAAACAAGCAAATTTTCTCTTCACTGTGTCTTGTCTTGACACTAAACTCATCTTTTTTGCTTGCTCACATTTTGCACTGTCGTGATCATTTTTCTCACAAAATAAGCAATATACGGTCCTCGTCTTATTCTTTGTCGTCAAAAGTCCGGTGGCACTGGGAACATCTTTGTGAACACGATTCTTCTTTGATTTTTCATGATCTATATTATGAGGAGTTTTAACTCTGAGACTCTCCTTAGCTAACGATATACGTTCTTCATTACGCACTTCATGCGATAAAAATTAACAAGTTGTTTAAGCCTCTGATCAGAACTCGTGGCTTCATTATTTCCTCGGTCCAATGTTAAATAATCTACTGTGCTTCTTTGCCAAATGCGCAGTAGTTCTTCTGGTAGCGATGATTCTACCAACGGGAACAACATTGCCGCGAATTTATCTGAAGTGACTCCAAGCGTTTCGAGTGATCTTAAATGTCCAGAGATCTTCTCGTACAGTGTTGAAATGTCTATATCCTTTTCAGATGTGACAACATTTTGTAAAACGAGCTGTAACAATTCTCTGACAATCTCTTCGACTTGCAACTCATCACGACCGAACCGATCTTTTAAACACAAAATCACTTTATCATAGTTTTCGGCTGTCGGCGGATAACTCGAAACTAACTTTTCAGCACGTGAACCTGGAGCCATGGCTTGCAACAAATATTGGAACTTATCTTCTTTCACAATCTGAACCCTATTATGGATTTTCTGAAACACGTTCCAAAACGGTAACCACTCGCGTATCTCGCCACTAAATATCTTTAATTCTATGGTAGGCAGTTTAATATCTTTAATTTTTTCATTAAGAACTTGTGGTCTGTCTACCTGTACGGGCACTTCAGCTTGGGTTGCCGTGAGATCATCCATTTTTAATTTTGCATTAATAAATCTTGTTTTATATGAAACTGCATCACTAAATTCCTGATCAATCGTTGCATCAGAAACGGTAGGGTCCTCGAGCATAATATCTATCACACTTTTCGTTATAATGTCCAAGTCGTTCATCTTTTCTTCTAATACCTTGAACAAAATAGTTACTTCTCGTTGGGACACCTTATCTTCATGAGCCTCCTTAAAAGCGTTTAAAGCCACTGTAAACGCTGCACGCTGTGCTCTCCTTTGTCTCTTAGCTTTATCCATGGTTTCACTTAAAGATTCACAATTTCACTAAAAAACACTAAAAAATTCCCGTCGTCCTGTCTCGGTCGCCAGATGTTTTTTGATCGTCAAGGGTAGGTAAGGATTTGGGAAAAATAAGAGTGAAAACTGTTTTACGTAAAGAAATTATATTAAGTGAAAAAAATATGTAAGAGAAGGAAAATACAACTAACATAGAGATTGATCCTCAAGCGGTCGGGTCAATCTTGAGACTAACTAGAAACTTACACTTACTCTAACTCATCGGCTCGGAGACGCGCAGTTATAGATCTACCTGAACCTTTTTTTGATTACTGGGTTTTTCCAAGGTTACATGTGTCGTCCAGACTCTATCATCTGTGATGCACTTTCTCTAACAGCCTATTATAAAAATATAAAAAAAAATACCTAAACGGTTACTCATAATAAAAAGATCAAAAAAGGTTCTCGAGTTGACCGATTGTCATCCTCAGTTGCCTTATTTTGTCACGTACAATTAATAAAGAAAATATTCCGTCAATTTTACATCCTCCCACCATTGAGATGTTCGAATCTTATTCATCTCAATTCATTCGCAAAATTGTAATCAGAAAAGAATACTTGCTACAAATCAATATATGTATATAAAAGTAAACACAATTGTACTTAAAACATAAACATTAACACACGACCGAAAAAAAAAAAAATACTTAAAAGGTTAAACTACATCATTATAGATTATAGATTGTCATCCTCAGTTGCCTTATTTTGTCACGTACAATTAATAAAGAAAATATTCCGTCAATTTTACACCCCGATCACAAATCGATGGGTCCTATAAGAAAGTACGTAACTCACAGTGACGGATAGAAACTAAGTAACTCACGCTGACAAATAGAATCTACGCAACTCGCAGTGACGGATAGAAAATACGCAACTCACGGTAGCGGATAGAAACTAAGTAACTTAATTTTTCCGGATTTTGAGTTACCATCAAAAACTTTTGGAGACTGTTGAAACCTTTAATAAAAATGCTTCAATTCTTATATACATTAATGTCAAGCATATTAATTAATGAAAAACAAATTCACGTAACTCGTTTTCGTTGATAGATTTCGTGATGAAAGTACGTAACTCAGATAAAATAGTTCTAACCTTAACCGTGGCGCTACTGTTGCTGAGGATTGATTTCATTGATTATAATTAAACTAACATCAAAATAAAATATTGTGTAGTGTTTTTTAATAAATAAAAAAGGAATATATTAATGACGAAAATTTCAGAATATGGAATTCTGTGAGGAGACAGGAAAGTCGACAGTTTTGTTACTTTCATTGAAAAGTAAGTGTTATTGTTATTCAGTATAATTTGAAAGTTAAGTAACCTAAAATACTCAGAAAAATGAAATAGGTATGTAATTTCATTAATAAAAGAGTAAGGAGAAGATATATGCAAGTAACTATTGTTTTATAAATAAATAAATGTGTTCATTTTTAGAACCTGATAATTCATTAGAAAGTTTTTTTTTTTGGATCATGACGATTCTGGTATATTTTGTGATGATACTGGGAACGACTGGTTAGAAGAAAATAAAAAGAGAAATGACGTTCAGAGAAAACCTGATTTTACGAAGTTACCTGAGAGCGTTGGGATATGTAAAGGTATACCAAATTTTCTATGTTTTACAACGATATACATATGTTTAACTAAAGTTGCGTGTGTTAGAGAAAAAGAGTTCTCTTAAGTGATTTTAAAGTAATATTTTTAATGTGCAAGGCTTTTTGAGAATCGAACGGAATATCTTAACTCAGAACAGATTTTTGGAAAAGTGGAAAATTCACTTCAAGAAACTCCACAGGGTATTAAAGGAAAAAATCAGCAATTGGGTAATTTTTAACATTTAAATGTTTAAAAAAATATTTTCCTTCAAATACAATGCCAGAAATTTCGTTTTACTTAAGACATATTTAAATTAATGTTCTTATCTTAAGCATTATTCTATTTAAACATATTCTGTGCAATAAATTTACTTAATACAATTAATCGGTTTAATTTTCAGTTGATTATAGCGATACCTCTTTAGAGTCGTTTGAAGAAGCACTAGAAAAGTCAAATGTTTCAGGGAGCAAGGATGCACATGTTATTGATGGTAAGTCAAAATACTGAATTGAAACATTTATCATTGTACAGTTAGTTTACATAAACTAAACAATAATTTTACAGATTTTTATACCGACAATTGTATGAATTCATTTGATCACTTTGAAAGAATGGAATATTTGGTAACCCAAAACGATAAGTGGAATATTTATTTAGAATTAAAAGACAATTTTTGAAATAATTGTACGAAATATGATCTTTTTTTACTTTGCTACATGATCTTTTGTTATTTTTAGAAAGAACTAATTTTCATGGTCAACACGTATTTGGAAGTGAGAGATCTGAGGGTTCAATAGAAGCAAGTAAAGTCAATGAAAATGAAACTTTAATTCCAATGGATATTGAACAGGCTGATAATAGTTGTGATTTTTTACCATTGTCTTCGAACGAAGTTTCCCATGATATTAACGGTAACATTGAAGATCTGCAACAAATTTTGATTTCCACTTCGTCATCATTTCAGTTTTCTAATAACGAAAATTCATTAGATGAAGCTGACAAAAGAAGACGAAGTCGAAGAGATGTTCCTCGAAAAATTTTGACCAAGAAACGGTTAGTGAACCGTTCTAATTGGAAAGTTGTAGTCGCAAATAATGCAAGAAATTCAGAGAAAGAATATATCAAAATTGCCGATCGCGTTGTCAAACAAAAATTTCAGAGTATAATCGTCGGAAGCAATTTCAAGATTTTTGGGCGATAGGAAATCATAATGGACAATGGGATTTTATTGTTTTACATACTGAAAGGATATTAAAAGTAAATGAGAATGGAAAATAATGTAAAAGAGAACATAGAAAGTATAATTTTCTAGTTGATGGGGAAAAAATTGTTGTGAGCAAAACAATGTTTTGCGACACCCTAGGTATATGTGATGGATGGATTGAAACTGTAATGAAAAAGCTTGGGAAAGGAGTTACTATTTCACCAGATAAGAGAGGTACAAATAAGAAGACTTTTAAAATTTCTGACAGAACTGCACAAAGCATTGTCCAGCATATAAATCTTTTTCAACGAGTTGAATCATACTACACCAGAAAGGACACAAATAAGGAATATATTGATGGCATTGGATCCGTTGCACGAATGTATGAAATGTACACGGAATGGATGCAAGAGAAAGATAATCTCGGAATAAAAGTAGCAACTCAGAGACAGTATCGTGATTATTTTAATACTAAATTCAATATCAGTTTCTTTTTACCTAAAAAAGATCAGTGCGACGAGTGCAACTCTTGGAAAAATTGTGAAGATGAAAAGAAATCCGAATTAGAAAATCGATATTTAACTCATTTAAGAAACAAAACTAGAGCAAGGGAACTAAAAGAGATTGATATCGCTGATGCTAATAAAATTAAAAGTATTGGTGTTTCGGTAGCATGCTTCGATTTACAAAAGGTACTACAAGTACCTTGCAAAGCGTGGCTCTAACGAAATAGCTAGTTTCTTGCTTCACTACATTCAAAAGAAAAGAGAACAATGGATCACCGAATTCAAGTTTTTTTCCGATAACTGTTCAGGCCAAAATAGAAATCGGTTTGTTTTCTCTGCTTACGTGTATGCTTCAGTAAAATTTGGTGTGAAAATTACACACAGATTTCTAGAAAGAGGCCATACTCAAAATGAAAACGATTCCGTGCATAGCTTAATTGAACGCAGAAGTAAAAATCTTGATATCTTTACACCTGACCAATGGTATGCAATAATTAGAAGTGCAAAAAAGGGGAAATCCCCGTATATTGTTACAGAAATTGATCAAGATATGATTCTTGATCTGAAGGAAATTGTTGCAAAACAAAATTGGGCAAAAAATACCGTTGGAGAAAACATTCCATGGTCCTGCGTCAGAGAAGTTTTTACTCATTTCGAAAATCCTGGAGTTCTTCAATACAAGTTGGACTACGATGATGCTCCCACTTCAATTTGCACGAATAAAGTTGGTCATCCCATAAACTTGAAAAGTTATAAACTTCAAAGAACCTACGAAAAAAGACTTGGAATCTCCACAGCGAAACTGCAAGACCTGAAGCAGTTATGTCGAAGTAATGCAATACCATCACAATATCATTACTTTTACGAATCACTGCAGACCATACCTAATTCTGAAGAACAGAAGGAAACTCTGAAGGAAAACGAAATAGAATCTACATCAAGGGAATG
>UCOK01019740.1:6156-45238 GCA_900474325.1 Synergus umbraculus | reverse complement strand
TATGTCGAAGTAATGCAATACCATCACAATATCATTACTTTTACGAATCACTGCAGACCATACCTAATTCTGAAGAACAGAAGGAAACTCTGAAGGAAAACGAAATAGAATCTACATCAAGGGAATGCGTTAACACCAAAGAAAGTAAGCAAAGAATCAAAAACGACAAAGGCCCAAAACGAGCAAAAAACAATAAATCTATTAAAAATAAGAAATAGATAAAAGATTCTTTATCACGCTTAAAAAGAAAAAGTTGAACAGTACAAAGATTATATTCTATAAAATTATTAAAATCAACATTGAAGTTGAGTATATTTATATTTTCTACCAAGGCTGATTGTCTATAAGTGTAAGTGCTAGTAATGTCAATGTTTTGTTTTTCCTATTTTATTCTATAAAAGTTTTATAAAAGAACCAATTGTTCGCAAGTTACACCACTTGTTACTAAACAATTAATAATTCTTTTACGTCTCTACTTTAAATCTTATTGTTAATTATTTATTGTGAACACAAAAATTTCTGCAATATTAACGATGGAGAAATTTTGAATATTACAGTTATAATGTTAAGGATTATAATATTACGATATTGTTTCTCATCCTTAGGCGTGAGAAATATTACTGTTTTATAATTCTAAAACAGTTAATTATCTGTTCAATGAAAGTAATTAATGTAGCGTTAAAAATACCTTCCAAGTATTATACCTATACAATAAATTAATGTTTTCGTGAAACTATGTCTCTGTTTATTTAATATTAATACAAATATTTCAATTATACATTTTAACTTCCACCAAAGTAAAATATTAATTTGTTAATAACAATGTCACACAATAATTAAAAAAGGTATTATATATTATAAATAATATAATAATATTATCTAATAATAAAAATAATACAAAATATGTATTATAGTAAAATAATATTAAAGTAGGAAAAAATACAAAATTTGAGGTTATAATCACACTATTGCAATATTACATAAAAAACATCATTAAATTGTTTTAAACATAAAATTTAAGTAATATTTCATTTTGCTCACATATTATAGGATCTAGAAAAACTTTATTATCTCTGAAAATATTACCCTTGAATTGTCAATACAATTTAAACTTTCAACGCGGTCTCCTAAAATATTGCATTTTCTGACTTATTTAGTTTCTATTTGCTACCGCGAGTTGCGTATTTTCTATCCGTCACTGCGAGTTGCGTAGATTCTATTTGTCAGCGTGAGTTACTTAGTTTCTATCCGTCACTGTGAGTTACGTACTTTCTTATAGGACCCATCGAAATGATATGTGCATAGTTTGTGAAACTTACGTCCAGGCACATATATCGAATCAGCCGTGCATTAGCTTAATATAGATGAAGGTACTTCAAGATGCAAACAGCGTTTCGTGTTATTAAAAAATTCACACTTTTCTTCTTTTGTAACGAACGCTTTTGTCCTTAAAAGATCTATGTAACGGATTTCTCTTTCTCTTTTGCGTCTTCATCTCAGTGTCCCTCTTAAGTATCCAACAAAAATCTACCATCCTGTTTACATCCCACTTTTCTTGATACCGAAATTCCATTTCCTTAATATCTTGATGAAAACGTTCACCCTGGAGGTGTCCTGGGTTCCGACACTCGAAAAATGTAGGTGTGGCAAAAAAGATGTTAAAGTCAAACATATTCGTCACTGTGACGATCCTCATCAGAACATAAAGATATTATATTTATTAGTTATTTTTAAGACGAATGTACTCGTCGTAGAGAAAGTGGCTGCATGTATCTCAGCTCATACAGTTTTTTTAGATTTAAAAAAAATGTTGTTTTATTGGGGATTTGTGGGGTTTTTTGTGGGTTTTTTGGGGTTTTTTTGGGGGGAGCTTTTTTCTTTGTAATATCTACAATTAATGTGAGGCAACTCGTATATTTTCAATTTTCTGTCTGTGAATCGAAGAATTTTTCGTAAATTGTCATCAATTTGTTAGATAACTTCTTTCAATTTTGAATGATTTAAAAATTTACTTCAAATACAGCAGTAATCAGTTCTTTTTTACCACACCTGAACTTTTCGAGTGTCGGAATCCAGGACACCTCTAGGGTGAACGTTTTCATCAAGATATTAAGGAAATGGAATTTCGGTATCAAGGAAAGTGGGATGTAAACATGATGGTAGATTTTTGTTGGACGTAAGTTTCACAAACTATGCACATATCATTTGTGATCGGGGTGACAGGTTTTTGGCAATTCTGAGACCGTATCCAGATAGAACGATCCTCAAAATCATAGAAATACTAGTTATCGTCTTTCAAACGACTTGATTAACCTAAACTAGATCTTTAAGTCTCCTTGACCGTGACGTGCTGCGGTCTAATGGACCTCGAATTTAGACTCAGCGATCTTCAAAACGTATGAAAACTGTAGTCTATCATGTAACTAACTTAAAATGACCTAGAAATGACCTTTAGGATCATCATAAAAATAAAAATCACCTTCTGAAAATCGATTTTTTTGCCGATTTGACCTTCAAATGCCCTTAAATTTGACGTGATGGAGCAAAACGGACTCCGGATTCGGATTCAGCGTGTCAAAATACATACGAATATATAGGTCTGGTTTTTGGATTTTACCACTTTTTTTTTGTGTTCCTGTGTTATTTATTCGAAATTTTCAACTCCTGAAAAGTCGATTTTTTCTTGCAAAATGGTTTTTTTAGAGAAAACAATTTTTTTGTTGTTGAAATCTTTCGTACAAGTACACCGAATGACATTCTTGTTCAATAATCTGATGAATTCTTTTTTCAGTTGAACGGTTCGCCTTCAATTACGTTCACAGCAAGCCTCTTTAAAAAAAAGGCTTTACGGAGAAGGGGCCGTAATTCCCACAGTTATTAATATTTTTTTATTCTTAAATTTCCAATTTTGTTCTCCGAGACTAGTTCCAATAAACAGTATTTGGTTTTTTTTCAATATTATCTTCATAACGTCCTTAAAGAATTCATGAACATACCTCAATTTTACCCCTCAACTTTGTATATACACCCAGAAAAATGTTTCTTTAAGCAAAGAAATTCTAGTATTGATATACGGTCAAATAAACATTTGTTTGATTTAAGGAAATTTTTTTGTTACATTTTTTTTATTTGATTTAAAGAAATATAATTTTTGTTTTGATCCTTATAAAACATAAAAATAAATCTTATAAGAAAAGATTATTAAATAAGAACATGAATTATTCGTTCATATTTTATGGATATACTTACACGGAGAGAAAAATCAGCGTTTGAAACGACGCTTACTCGTCGCTTGAACCTACGAGTCTTGATCGTCGTTCAAAACGACGAGAATCGTAGGTTGAAGCAACGAAATCGTCGCTTCATCCTACGAATCGCTTCGTCGTTTGAAACTACGAAACTCTTGGCTTCCTGAATTAGGCCACGCCTACACCCTGGCGGAAGGTTCGGATAGAAAAAAATGTATCCTTTCGAATCAATTTCATTCCGGAATTTGTATCCGAAGCAAACAGTTTCATTCCGACCTTATCCGAAGTCCGATCACAGATTCCTATCCTAATCAATCCGAGGTCGATCTAAGGA
Source organism: Synergus umbraculus (assembly GCA_900474325.1). Lineage (NCBI taxonomy): Eukaryota > Metazoa > Arthropoda > Insecta > Hymenoptera > Cynipidae > Synergus > Synergus umbraculus. The sequence goes on along the minus strand of UCOK01019740.1, from coordinate 41,656 downwards.
TTCCTATCCGAATTAATCCGAAATGAAAAAGAGGATTCTAATCCAACCTAATATCCTCGATTTCTATGCAACTGAATCCGAAGTCATCCAAAATTTCTATCCGACTGAATCCGAGGTTAAAGGAAGAATTTTAATCCGAATGAAACCGATCTAATCCGAAGTCAAAGGAAGGATTTCAATCCGAATGGATCAGATCTAATCCGAGGTTTAAGGAAGGATTTCAATCCGATCTAATCCGAGATCGAAGCAAGGATTCCAATCTAAAGTGAAGGATGCTGTTCAGTGACATATTTGCACTTATATTTTTTTAAATATAAATTTTATTTTTAAGTGATTAGTCACAAATTTATCAGATTCATTCGGATTGGAAAGGATAGAAAATAAGTTCGGATTGGTTTCGGATTCATTCGGAATAAAAGTACGGATTAGAAAGGATTGAAAGTAGTTCGGATTGATTTCGGATTAATTAGGATTGAGGGCACGGATTGAAAAGGATTGAACGGTAACTTTAGTTTAGAACTACAGATAGAAAAGGATTAAAATTCGTTTGGATTGATTTCGGATTGATTCGGATTGGGATAACAGATTGAAAAGTGTGTTCGGATTGAATATCGGATTAATTCAGACTGAAATTTTTCTTGGTAACGAATTGAAAAGGATTGAAAGTATTTCGGAATTTTCTCGGATTCATTCGGATTGACCGTTCGGATTGAAATGTGAGATCGGTTTAGTTTCGGATTCAAGCGGATTAGACGTACGGATTGAAAAGTGTGTTCGGATTCATTTGGATTGGAAGTACGGATTAAAAAGTGTATTCGGATTCATTCGGATTAGGGGCCACGGATTAAAAATGATTAAAAGGTAAGCTTCGGATTCATTCGGATTGAATTTGGAGTTGAGACACAGATTAAAAAGGATTAAAAAGGATTGGAAACATCCTTCGGATTAGATCGGAATGAAACTGTTTGGTTCGGACACAAATTTTTTTTTAAATTTGCTTCTGCAAAAACCAATGATATTCTCCTAGTAATTCATAGAAGCTCCACCCTTGGCTGAAATATCTTATGTTTTACGCTTTCTCACACTTTTTGTAGAGATTTTCTAGAGAGTTAAGATACTATGCCCCCTCCAACACGCTTAGGTATTACCGGATTACGGAAGTCGTCAAGAAACGAATGCGCGTTGGTGCTCATCTTATAGGCAACATAACCTCAGTTGAAAAAATATTTAATTTTGATATTTATTTAGAAATGTTTCAGAATACCGTCTGTTGAATTTTTAGTATTATAAAATATTTAAGCCGCGGTTTTTTTATCATTTTTATTGAAAAAGAAATAAATTTCATTTAAAAATCGCTCGCTTTTGAGACGATTTCCATAATCCTGTAGGACCTAAATTTTTGGATTAATTGCAACAGGCAACTGCTGTTTCAGATGTCCCAACTCTCCCTAGAGTATCTCTACCTGCATTGATGTCTTCCCTTGTAAATATGTCAATCCAACCCTGGTTTCCATTAGAATCTTATGGAAACCAGGTTTGGGTTAACATGTTTACATAGAAAGGCATTAATGCAGTGAAACGTTCATGAAACATCTCTGGTTTAGTATTTTGAGCAGTTAAATTCTTAAGATTAAAAGTAATATTATGCCTTTGAATATCCGTAGTTCATAATATCTTTATTATTTATTTTAAAAAAGGACTTTTAAAATCTGAAGATTTTTTCTTGAAATCTGAAGAAACTTTTTAAAATTGTCTGAAGATTTTTGAAGAAAAATCTGCGCAATCTGAAGGTTTATATTTTGGCGACCTGGCAACACTGGTCGTAGATTCAAACAACGAAGCGATTCGTAGGATGAAGCGACGATATTCGTCGTCTCAGACGACGATGAATCGTCGCTTGAAGCTACGATGCCCTTCCGTCTTTTCAAACGCTGATTTTTCTCTCCGTGTATAAATAATCAATATTTGTAAATTTTAACGCTTTTATAAAATATAAAATTTCGCACGCAACGCGGGGGAAATCGAACGTGGGAACTACGGGACACGAGTCCAGCTACCTAACCATTACCCTACGCTCTCAGATGATGGTAACACATTTTTTCCACGGTATACTGAACCTTCTTCTGCGCAATCGCGTGGCGCATTAGTAATGTGGATTATAAGAAAATCTTTCTTTGATTCAAAGAAATAATTTGTTTGTTTCAAATTACAGTGTGACGGGGTACGTTACAGAAATACACAAATAACAAATATCCGTAGATATTTATATTTATTTCACAATTACAAGATACAACGATCAAATATCTATATATCCGTAGATATTGATATTTGATACCAGAAATTCAGGGAGTGGTTTAAAAGCGATGTTATACGTAACGCGTCAAGTCTAACACTGCCGATTTCCTTGTTATAGGAAAAGCAGGTTTCTCAAGGGAAAGCGTCTTCCTTTGTCCTTTAGGAATGTGGTTTGGTGGGAATGTCGCATAGGGCAGACCTATCATACATACTAGGTCTCAAATCATCACAACAGACTCTGAAGAAATTATTTCTTTCATTTAAACTAATCACTTTCTTGAATCAAACAAATCATTTACACAAATAGTTTCTTTAAGCCTGTTGAAGCATTTCACGAAAAAATGTAAACAAACACAGAAAAATAGCAAAATCTGTGGAATGCCTTAAAATCCGCCATTGTGTCCACATCTTAGCAATACGCGGTGATTGAGGCCGCAAAAATAATGTGTTTGAAGTGTAGTTTTTTTTTCCCGATAATTTTTTGGTTGTACGACAGGGGCTATCTGCTTATTTTCTGCAAAAAGAAATTTGTTTGGCTACAACGATAATTTTTACAAGTGTTGGGACGCGGGTTGAGGGGTGCGAGTGAGCAGTACTTACATTTTGCCAAGTCCCTGTCCAAGCAAAAAAGGCACAAAACTTCACTCCAAGGGTGCTTCACTCACTCAGAAAAATTTTCCGAATCTCGCTATGCACTACAAAGCCCGAGCTGTTACGAAAATTGTGTAAAAAGTAAGTTTTGTTGGGAAAGAAAAATAACACTCGCTGGACGGAGGGCGTTCGTATCGCGGAAAAAACATGGCCGGCCGCAGTATACATAGCAGTATTGTTTCTTATGAGGATCGCAAATAAAAATTAATAATTAAGGCTGAAAAAATGTTGTCACTGCGATTAAATATTCTGTGCGAGTTCACAAACGCTACGCCGTCATTCAGGAACATGATAGAAGGTCAGCGAGTCATTAATTCTGGTATGATAATCATGTGCGGTATGAGTACAAAAACCAGTGAAAGCATAGACTTGTATGCTTTATGTCTTCAAAGTAGTGCTTTAACAAAAGATTCACACACAATAACTGGCAGATTAAAAATTAATAATATAAGTATTAATGACTCGGATGAAGAATATTCCGTCTTTATTGAGAAAATGACATGTTCGTGTAAAGCCGGTTCTACTCAATCGTGTAAACATATAGTAGCTGTCCTGCTGTACTGCAACAGGTAACTATAATAGTTTTTTTGACTAATATGTTGTATTTATATATTTATCACTTTAGTGTTAATAAGGTTTTTTTATTTCTTTTTTTTTTTAGAAGAGATTTAAGTACTTTAGAACTTGTATCCTCGACTGACAAGAAGTGTCTGTGCTTCCTGACACGAAGCTTCCTGTGCTCACTTTTCCAATTTCATGCGATTTGTCAATTTTTAAAAGAAAAATATCGTCTCCCTTACATATAAACACATTCAAAACTGTATACTGACAACGACCATGTTTTTTAGTTCATGAAGTGACCACCAGTAGCGCATTGCAATTTTAAACTCCCAATAAATCGCGTACTAGACCTGTACTAGTTACTTGACCAGTTACTAGACCTGTCAGCTGTTTCGCAGCGAGCTCAATTGACGATTATTACAAAGTCTAATACGCGTCTAGTACGTCTAGTACAGGCAGGGTTGCACGGTTACGCGTAACTCGGACTTTTATATGTATAATACGTATTTTACGTATTATACGTAAAAAATGTAATAAATGTATAAAATGGCGGATTTGAAAGAAGTTTGGGGGGAAAAGAGCATAACATAACCTCAATTATTCAAGAATTAGGTTATGTTTACTTTCTAAATATGAAGCGCAGTCGCCATCTTGAAAACGTAAATTACATGTAAAAAACTAGAGACGTAAATTACGTACGTAAATTACGTCAAAAACCTCATGTAATTTACTTTAGGTATATTACGTGTGCAACCCTGAGTACAGGTCTAATTCGCGATTTATCAAACTTCTTTTTTTACACGATTTTCGTATCTGCTCGGGCTTTTCAGTGCATAGAGAAATTCGCAATATTTTTCTGAGTGAGTGAAGCATCCTTGGAGTGAAGTTTTGTGCCTTTTTTGCTTGGACAGGGACTTGGCAAAATGTAAGTACTGCTCACCCGCACCCTTCAATCCGCGTCTCACCAAACACGTTATTTTTGCGGCTTCCAACACCGCGTTTTGCTAAGATGTGGACAAAATGGCGGATTTGAGTAAGTCTACATTAATTTTTAGTGGTTTGAAAATGCTCCAACACCGTTAAATGAAAGAGACTACATGACTTCATTTTTTAAAATCAAAGTAATTTTCTTTTAACATAAAAATATTTGTGTGTTGAATCAAAACAACGTAGTCAAACAAACGTTTTCTTTAATTTAATAAGAACTTTTTTCTGGGTGTAACACCTTAACACAATATACGTTAGAAGTGTAAAAAATTAGTTTTGACTCACTTGGACTATTTTCTTTCGAATATTAGTTAGACGGCTCTCAGCGATGACTCGTTGTGCGTAATAAGGTGCGAAGTTCAAATTCACCTGCACACAACATTCACAATGTCTAATCATTCCATTTATAATTAACGATTTTATTTTAATACTAGATTTCTACCATTTCTTTAGTCGTGTTAGATATTTCTTCCTCATAGAAGGAGCTTTGTAGAAGAGAGAATATCATGGTTATAAAATTAAGTTTATTCGAATAAACGAGACTAAACGCTATTAGTGTGTTGACTTTGGACATTGAAATAATATTTCAAATCCGCGCGCAAGTAGATTGACTAATAAGATTAACGAGAGACTTTTGAAGTTAATGCTTGTTCTCAGAAAAGGGTTATAAGTATAATATACGTTGTATATTCTCCCAATTTATTCTTAAGGCAGTATTTTACTTTGAACGCTCGAAAAAAAAGCTATTTTTTGGAGCTTTGTGATTTTTTTTGAGATACTTATTGAATATACAGGGTGTATCGCGACCTCTATCATTAATTAAAATTACAAATACTACAGCAACAACTAAGTCGAAAACTCCCATACGAAAATATTGTAAAATGCGTAGTTTTTTTTACTACAGAGCATTATAGTTGACCAATCATAAGCACGCTTTAGACTGCAAAGAATCCATGATGTATTATGAGAATGTTTGCAGTCTATAGCGTGCTTATGATTGGTCAACTGTAATGCTCTATAGTTTAAAAACTACGCATTTTACGACATTTTCGTATGGGAGTTTTCGACTTAGTTTTTGCTCTAGTATTTGTATTGATAGAGGTCGTGATACACTCTGTATTGATGTAGTGTTTGTAACAGTGTTGCCAGGTCGCCAAAATATAAATCTTCAGATATTGCGCAGATTTTTCTTCAAAAATCTTCAGACAATTTTAAAAAGTTTCTTCAGATTTCAAGAAAAAATCTTCAGATTTTAAAAGTCAGTTTTTTAAATAAATAATAAAGATATTATGAACTACGGATATTCAAAGGCATAATATTACTTTTAATCTTAAGAATTTAACTGTTCAAAATACTAAACCAGAGATGTTTCATGAATGTTTCACTGCATTAATGCCTTTCTTTGTAAACATGTTAACCCAACCCTGGTTTCCATAAGATTCTAATGGAAACCAGGGTTGGATTGACATATTTAAAAGGGAAGACATCAATGCAGGTAGAGATCCTCTAGGGAGAGTTGGGACATCTGAAACAGCAGTTGCCTGTTGCAATTAATCCAAAAATTTAGGTCCTACAGGATTATGGAAATCGTCTCAAAAGCGAGCGATTTTTAAATGAAATTTATTTCTTTTTCAATAAAAATGATAAAAAAACCGCGGCTTAAATATTTTATAATACTAAAAATTCAACAGACGGTATTCTGAAACATTTCTAAAATGAAATATTATTTTTTAAATAAATATCAAAATTAAATATTTTTTCAACTGAGGTTATGTTGTTTTTCAATTGAGGTTATGTTGCCTATAAGATGAGCACCAACGCGCATTCGTTTCTTGACGACTTCCGTAATCCGGTAATACCTAAGCGTGTTGGAGGGGGCATAGTATCTTAACTCTCTCTAGAAAATCTCTACAAAAAGTGTGAGAAAGCGTAAAACATAAGATATTTCAGCCAAGGGTGGAGCTTCTATGAATTACTAGGAGAATATCATTGGCCAAAATGTCTAGTGCTTTACGTTTTCTGCTTCACGCCATACCAAAGACATTGCCTTACTGGTTTTTGGAGAAGCAAATTAAAAAAAAAATCCTCAGATTTTCAACAAATTTCTTCAAATTCTTCAGAAATTGCAAATACGCAAAAATTTCCTCAGATCTGAAGAAAAATCCCCAGACCTGGCAGCACTAGTTTGTAAGGCTTAATAAATACATTTTTGAAATCCATAAAAAAATTTTTTTTAATTTATTTTAAATACTTTTTATACACAAATTGTCAGTTGAAGACAACACCTCAATTAGCGGGTGGGCAAGCGGTGGGAAAAAAATGTCGAAAAGTACTGGGGCTCTATTCTCTAGTTCGTTCGAACAATTTTCGTATACGAATGTACTGTTTGTCTTTTTCTAATCACGTAAGTAAGAGTAAGATAAAAGCATTATTTCGTATACGAATATTGTTCGAACAAACTCGAGAATAGAGCCCCTGGAGTGATTCTTATAAAATTTAAACCACATATTTTGTACAAATATAAGAACATCTGGTATCAAAATTTTTGATTGGCATGCAAAAATAACAAAATGGCGGCTGCAAAATAAAAAAAAATCGTGTTTTTCGACATTTTTTTGTCATTTTTTGTAAAAAAAATACAGTTATAATTAAAATTTAACCAAAATTTTGTACAGAATATGTGATTTAAATTGTATAAGAATCGGTCCAGTACTTTTTGAGATTTTTTCTCACAGGATGTAAAAACGTGGTTTCGAGAAAAACACTTTTGAAGTTTTTTTAACTGAAAAATTATTTAAAATATTGACTTATTCTTAATTAGCGATGCCTGCACCGTATAAAACACCGTCAGATAGTATAAAACACAGTATAAAACACCTTCGAAAGTTTCAAAGTAGAATACTGCCTTAAATGATTAAATAAAATACATCTATAACATATAGAAGAACGGATAAAGGAATGGAATCATATTGACGTAAGGAAATATTGAGCGGATGAAGTAGCTGACATTGAAATAGACAGGATAGAAAAAAATAAAAAAAGGACAGAGAAGTGGAGATTGAAAGAGATAGGCGTTGATGTGTATTGAGGTGGAGATAGAAAGAGATAGACGTAGATAGACAAGAGACAAAAAGGGATAGAAAAGAGGAGATTTAAAGAGATAAGCTTGGATGAGTGATATTGGTTTTCATGACATAATTCCTAAGTCATAATTCGAATGCTGAATTTCAAAATAATGAAAATTGCGAAAATAAAGTTTTAAACAATTAATTGTTTATTAAATAATTTTTTTGTTGGATGCTTGCTTTTGGATAATCTTCTAGTGTTCAGAGTGTTCGTAGTGTTAGAAATGCGAGCGCGGGAATATACATATTTTTAGTTAGTTCAAGTTTGTCACGCGAGAGGGCTCTAAAAGGGAAAACGGAAGTGCGAATGGAGGCAGATGAAGACGGATACTTGTCAAGAACGGAGAAGGGAAGACGTGTAAAAAATCTGTACTCGAATCTTGTGCTTACGTTCAATAAAGTTTTGTGTTTAAATTATACCCCGATTCACCAAGTGTTTCAGAAATTTCTTGGAGAGGTGCGAGGATCCTGAGAGTTCGTTGGGTGAACTTCAAATTATTTTACAGTTGCTAGAGTCGCGATATTCAGACCTCCAAAGCGCAATTTAAACGTCCGATCCTCGAAATTCCCAAATTCAACGGCAATGTGGGTAAATGGCTTCAGTTTTGGTCACACTTTAGGAAAATACATGAAGACAGAGGGACCTCCTATGTGGATAAGGTGGAATACCTGAAAAAATCGATGGAATCTGGATCTAAAGCAGAAAACATTGTAAGTGGCTATCCGACAACAACAGAGAATTACGCCAAGGCCTTCGTAAATTTAAAGAGTCTTTTCGGTCGGGACGATTTGCTTATCGAATTTTACACTCGATAGCTCCTATCACTGGTTTTACAGAACGCAACCAATCCTGGGAAGAAAGTTGGTGTGTCGAGTATATACGACAAGCTTTCAGCTCATATTAATGCTGTTTAAACTCTCGGCGTTACAACGAAAAATTGTACCACGATGATCTACCTCCTTGTGGAGTCTTCGTTGCCGGAATAAATTTTAAGAACGTGGCAACGCAGCGGTCAAGCCGGAGGGGATAGAGAAAATCGACTCATGAGGCTTCTCGATTTCTTGAAGAACGAGGTGAAAGGGGACGAGCGAGTAACTATGGCCATGCATGGTTTTTCGATCATGCTGAATCTGTGATGAAGACGACGAGCAAAGAAGAATGGAGAGGTAAGGTGTTAACAACAGAGGTAGCAACGGGCAGTGTTCTTCTGGCAAGTGAAGATAAGCGTGATAGGATGTAACGAGAGGTTATACGCGTTTGCGTGTCATACGCACACTTACACCGACTCTCTTTACCGAGCCTTGCTAGACGCGTCCCCCACTCCTACTCTCCCTACTCCGAGCGTCCGCCATTGTTGGCACGTTCATTAAAAGCATCTGCTCTGCGTACAGTTTTCAGATCAGCTGGGCGAGTCCCACCGACTAGGTCGGAGAGACTCTCGCCCGGTGAAAGCTCATGCGCTTTACCTATCGATAGGCGCTCCTATGGTAGGTCAACCGAGGGGGAAATCGCAAGGGACAGACGCTTCTGTACTTGCCATTTCGTGATCTTACTTCAGAACTCTCGAAGGCTGATTTTAAAGGTTTACAATTTTCACAATCGATAGGCGCTACTATGGTTGTCAAAATCTAACACAGATATTATTAGGTAGGTGCTTCTAATAGCTAACTATTTCTGTCGCGAATGAATGAAAGCGTAAGATTAGGAAAAATTTGATTTACTCTCGTCAGGCGCTCCTTAGAGAGATAAACAAACCGACTTAAATAATATTCGTTAGGCGTTCCTAAGGGTATTATTTAATATTATTAGACTAGGGAAATATAATAACAGTAATTTACTTTGTCCTCAGAACTGTCAACCTCTCTCACCGCTTACCGCAAAGCATTCTTGCAGATTGGGATAAATCCTAAAGATCGCGATTATTTGAGGTTACTTTGGGTTGATGATGGGCAATTGAAGGTCTTTAGACATAGACGCGTAGTTTTCGGTCTTAAGTGTAGTCCGTTTTTATTGGGGGCTGTTTGGAAATTGCATTTTTCGAATTTAATGCAAGCCGACAATGACGGGAAAGGGTCATGGTCTCCGGAATTTATTAGAAAATTATCGAAATCGTTTTATGTAGACAATTGTGTAATCAGTGTAGAATCAGAGGAAAAATTACATGAATTTATCGAGTCAGCAAAAGACATGATGGCACTTGGCAGTTTTGATTTAAGATGCTGGGAATACACGCGCGACGCAACGGCTAAAGAAACTACGTTAGTCCTCGGATTGTTGTTTAACAAAGTGCGTGATACGATTGCAGTAAATTCAGCTATATGGGAAAATTAATCGGATGCAGAGGTCACCAAACGATCGATTTTATCGGCTGCGCATAAAGGTTTTGATTCGACAATGCTTTCGAAAAATTAGATTGGGAAACCATTGCTAAGTTTAGTCAGGCTAGGCGAATAGATAGGCGATTCAATCCACCTACTGCGTCATGGTGGGGAGGTTGGTGGGAACGTTTAATTGGTATGATGAAGGTTATTCTTCGCAAAGTCTTAGGAAATGCGTGTCTCACTTACGAGGAAATGTACAGTGTTCGTCACATGTATGCCTTAACATTTGTCACTAGATTTTTGTACGCATTCAATGCAAAATCCTAGTGACAAATGTTAAGGCATACATGACGAACACTGTATACTGTATTATGCGATTGTGAACTAATTTTAAACTCACGATCTTTAACCTATGTATCGGAAGAACTAAGCGATCTTAAGCCACTAACTCCTGCAATGTTCTTACATGATCTTAGACAAAGTGAAATGCCTGATCTTGACTTAATAAATCAACTTGATCTTAATTCTAGATATCAAAGAAAACAAGAGATCATGGAACATTTAAAGAATCGATTCCGTCAAGAATATTTAGGGCAATTAATATCTAAATCCCGTTCCAAAGGGATTCGTAAACACGAAATCGGCAAAATAGTACAGATAGAGGATGATAATCATAAGCGAATTGATTGGCCTCTGGCACATGTCGAAAAATTAATCGAAGGAAGAGATAGTACTATACGCGTAGGTTACCTAAGAACAAAAAATGGTATTTTCAAGCGTCCTATACAGCGTGTCTATCCATTTTAACTAAGCTACTCCAACGCAATTGAAGCTAAAGATATGCGAGAAAAGATTTTCAATAAGAGTGCGAGCGAACCTATTGTGAGCTCGGAATGTTTTAAAATTAAGAATTCTGAAGAAAAGGAATATAAAACTCGCAGTGGTCGAATTGTTATAAGACAATTATTCTTTCAAAATTGAGGCAGAATGTTTGAGACATAGCCTCAAGTTGGGAGGATGTTAGAAATGCGAGCGCGGGAATATTCATATTTTTAGTCAGTTCAAATTTGTCACGTGAGATGACTCTAAAAGGGAAAACGGAATTGCGAATCGAGGCAGATGGAGACGGATACTTGTCAAGAACGGAGAAGGGAAGACGTATAAAAAATCTGTACTCGAATCTTGTGCTTACGTTCAATAAAGTTTTGTGTTTAAATTATACCCGGATTGCTTCTCTGAATCTATTGTTCCATCCAATTCAAGGAGATCTAACACAGAGGACTAAACTCAAAAAAGTGTCGTTTTTCCGCATACATTTGCTTATTTATAAAAAAATGGAGACCTTTTTCAAAAAGTGGCCTTCAAAATTCTCTCCTGAATTTTATCAGCTTCTAAAAAAAAACATTCAAATCGGTCTACAGGCTCAGCCGGAATCGTATTTTGAACCAAAAAATGACTTTTTTCCCACTCTGCCTCGTTGTGGAAGCTTGGTAGTCGTTACATTTTCCAATATTATTAAAATGGTTTAACTAAACGTTCCTCAGTTGATAAATGTGTAATACAATATTCTAATCAATTTTCTAGATGTCTCTCTGTGTGTGCGTGTCTGCGCGCGCGCGCGAGCTTGTGGTTCTATATATGTGTGTGTGGCGCAGTGATTTGTCGCCACCTTAACTTGGATACAAGAAAGAAAGATTTTTTGCGTCGAAAAGAATTGAATGACCTGTAGGATTAATGCATTTTATTGAATATTATGCAAATTACTATTATTTTTTATTTTGAAAATTTAAATTTTCATATGTAAGTCTTAAAATTATAAACATACAAAGCTAATGTAAAACAGTAAAAAAATAAGTAATCTAATATTAATAAATTTTATTTTAAAATATGAAAAATGATATATCCAATTATTTAGTGAAATAATTTCAAAATTTTTATTTTATTTTTTATTTTTTGAATTTGACTCATGGACGATTTATTTCAAAAGGCGATAAGAATAGAGTACGGTTCAATATAATTGATAACCTTAAGGGCGATGAATGTGGCCTGTTTTACCGATAATTGAGTTGATGCGTAGTAACACAGTCCGCCACATAGTACATACAGTCCACGTAAAATAAATTCCTCACGCGTCCTCTTGTTGTTTCGGATTAATAATTGTATTTTTTCGTAATTTTCACTGTTTCTCGCGTTGTTGAGTGATATAAAGTGACAAATAAAGACCCTCGTGGCAATAAAATCATGTAAAAAAATCGCGAGTGCAAATCGAGTGCGGATAATTCTAAAAAAAAAAGGATTACCTGTTTATGATTCAAAGTACTGTTCATCATTAGCCACTACTTTTTGCCATCTTTCGGGCAATTGTCGGATACCATCTCGAAAAAACGATGCGTCTTTTGAGGCGATCTAAAAATCGATCCATTCTTTGACTTCTTCATAAGAATGTGGCCGAGCATTGTCATGTTGCAGGATAACTTTATCGTGTCTCTCTTGATACTGTGGCCGTTTCTCCTTCAATGCTCGACTCAAACGCATCAATTGCGTTCGATACCGATCCCCTGTAATAGTTTCACTCGGTTTCAACAGCTCATAATACACCACCGAGCTGGTCCCACCAAATGCAGAGCATAACCTTGGCACCGTGAATATTCGGTCTGGGCGTAGATGTGGAGGCATGTCCGGGCATTCCCCATGATTTTCTGCGTTTGGGATTATCGTAGTGGACCCATTTTTTGTCGCCGGTTACAATGCGATGTAAAAAATTCTTCCGATTCTGTCTTTGAAGCAGATGTTTACAAGCAAAGAAACGGCGTTCAACGTCTCTTGGCTTCAATTCATAAGGAACCCAATTTCCTTGCTTCTCAATCATTCCCATGGCTTTGAGGCGATTCAAAATTGCTTGTTGAGTGACTCCCAATGATTCTGCTAATTCTTCTTGCGTTTGGCAGGAGTCTTCAGCAAGTAATACCTCCAGTTCGGAATCTTCGAAAATTTTGTTTCTTCCGCCGCCATGCCGGTCCTCGACATCAAAATCACCGCTTTTAAAGCGTTGAAAACACTCACTACACGTTCTTTCGCTAAGAGCAGCGTCACCGTAAGCACTTAAAAGCATTCGATGAGCCTCAGCCGCAGTTTTCTTCAAATGAAAGCAGAAAATCAACACTTCCCGCAAATGACGAGAATTTGGCTCGAAAACTGACATCTTCGATCGAGAATACACTTCTGATGCAAACACAAATTCACTAATGTGGTGATGTGGTTATGTTGACAGATGTCCAAGCTTACTGTATGAAATTTTTGACCTGCCTATTTCAACCGGCACTTACCGCTGCAGTCATCTATCGAAAAACGGCGGAAGCAAAGTTGTACACCTAATATATTAAAAATGTTTTCCCCCTTTTTTCAAAAAACTAAGCCAATACACATACTCCTACCTCATTAGAGTTTTGATCCGATTTGCTCCGCAAACACGGTCGAATGGAATTGATGTACAAATGCACGGCAAAATTTCGACGTTGGCACATAGTGCCTTGTAAGTCCATCGCCCTTAACCTTTTTTTTAAGAAAGCAATGCTTAATGCTTCCTGTATGAGGAAGCAAATGAATTTGAAACTTCATCATAATGACGAAACAAAGTGCTCAAAAAATGAGGACAAACATAATATAAATGTAGTTAGAAAGAACACCCGAAATTGATTTCACAGCTAGTTTTGTTGTATTATGCATGAATGCACACATTGTTTATACTGCTGTACAATCTAAAAAGATACATAAGTGACATTGTCGTTTAGGGTTATTCTCTTAAACCTAGCAATGGAAAAGACGACCTAAGCGACAATGTAACTTATGTTTCTTTTTATGTTGGACGGCAGTATATGTGTTCGTGTTAGAACCCGCTTAGATCTTGCTGGAAATTCACACCTTCCATTCACTGGATCCCTGATTGAACAGCACAATCTATTTTTAGGCATGAGTCTTCACCGGGCACGACGCTCGATTGAACTGATGATCTAATGTCGTGCGGGTGGTTTTAAGTGATCAGCCTGATAAGGCCTCGTTTTTCAATTAAAATAATATAATTTCTTCAACACATGCACGAAAACCACGTATTTTATAGCGTGTGCAGCAAGCTGAAAGTTGTTGTTTCCAGAGCAGTGAAAAAAACTGGGGAAAAGACTCCTTACAGGGAAAAAAACTTCAGCTGGAGGTAAAAAAACTCGCAATAGTACTGACTCTGGCGGAGAATCTTATAGTCCCGCTATTCTATCCTCTGGAAACAGCAACTTTCAGCTTGCTTTACACGCTCTCAAATACGTGGTTTCGTGCACTCGTCTTCGCACTCGGGGCGCCTTCGGCGCCCACGAGCTCCGTCTCGTTCTGCATACGTCACGCTCGACAAAAAAACGCCTGTATGTATCCCTTGATGCATAATATACTATTCTTGTATTAAATACCCATGTAGAACCTGCTTATACGTGTATAGCATTCAACAATGATGTTACAATTTGTTTGTAGAACCCAATTGTGTGTATTATTTTTTTTTGTTATACGTACATGTTTTGTTCTGTATTTATAATGTATATACTTTGTTTGTATTAGTCGTCCATGTGTTATTGTGTTGTTCATAATTTGTTTGTGATATTTGTTTATATTGTTTATGTCAATGATTTTTTTGCGTATTTGTCTGTATATATTGTTTATATATGTATTTTACCCTCTCCTCGCATTCCTTTTGTCTAAGAGCTGATAAAAATTCTCTAAGCTCTGCATCGGTTTTCAGTTCAAGCACAAAAGGATCAAAATTTCCCGCTTCTTCAGCTCCAACTCCTTGATTTTCCATTAATTTTTTATTAACCAAACTTTCCACCTGTGCCTTCAGCAAATTCACTTTCAATTGAATCATCGTCAAAACAGGAATAATATTCGTAGGGGGATTGGTAGTCATGTGAAGATTAATTAATGCATTCACTTGTTGTGCATTTCTTGATTCTGTCAAAAGTTGATCTTTATTCAATTGATTAATTGCCTTTTGGGCTCGATCAACAGTTTCTTCAACATTTGTTGTGATTTTGGAACCTGGAACTTTTCGTAAAACTAGTCTGGTTGCAACACAAGGTATAATTCCTTGAATTGATAGAAATTGTGAGGCGAGAGCTTGAAGATTTAAAGCTGAAGGACAATTTTTATTCGAACAAACAGTATCGTCTTTACTTTCTTCGCATTTGTGTTCTTCGGTTTGATTAAATGTATTTGAATTCTTGAAGTTTCCTTTCACTGCATTTAGCTTTTGACAACATTCACAAATTTTGGATTTTTCTTTCTGGCGATTTTGTTGCAATATTTGATTGTAGATTGGGATAGGTAGAGGATATGGAATGCATGAAGGTGGGCAGTAAAATGGTGAAGGTGGTGTATATGGCATACCTAAAAAGAAGAAATTTTTTGCATTTTTCGATATTGTATGTATAGCAAGGGGGGTTTTGTGCCACCTCGCGTCTCAGTTAGAGCAATGAGATGGCATTATCTGCTCGAACTCAGGATAATTTTCGTTCCATACATTGCGGTAGGTATAGATTGGTCCATAGTTTAAGTTGGCCATAATCTCAATTGGCCACAAAATCACTAAATTCGAAAACTCCGGTGTAGGTGGATACTAGATAGCAATGCGGATTAGAAAAAATCTTAACGAATCTAACCAATTAAAACGCTGCCATTTTTGCCAACCTAACTCCCTTCTATTCTTTACTTTAACAGTGTGTGACGCACACTTTTTTAGTTTCAATAAATGAAACGAAGGTCTCAAAAAGCGACACACAAATGGCACCCAAAAAAAAGGAAATTAAGACAAATAAAAATTAGATAATTCAAAATAAAAATTTTTAAAAAATAGTAAAATTCTGGGCGCCAGTCCTTTCTTGGGACAAAGATAAAATTAATCAACTAGATCGATAGATCAATAAAAAATCAGTAAAAATCAAACAAAAAAAAAATACAAATATTAAGTAAAATAAATAAAGATCAATAAAATCAATTTGGTCAAAACATACGAGAAAGGTAAAGATAAAAGGAATAATATTCCTAAGAGGTAAAGACATTAAGATAAAGATAAAAGATAACCTCGCAAAATTATAACCAAATTAACCATTAAAACATAAAATCAAAGTTAAAATGATATAACTCAATATGTAAATAAAATTATTGGCGATAAAAACAAGTTAAAAATAAACGAAACTAAATTTACTACTAGCTCAGAACATAAATAGTAGAGAAGGGTGGTTCGGGAATTAAAAGACTCAAACAATTTTATAATAGAATTTAACAAAGTTTTATTCATTTTAAGAAGAATATTCTGACATGAGATAGAAATAACGATAGAAATATAAGAATACAAACAAAAATTGACATTGAAATTAAAATGTTTACAAAACGAGAGTAAACAGTCAAACAAGATTCAAAATAAAGTACGTTGAAATAAAAATTATATAAGATATTACATAAAAGTTATATAAAATATTACAAGCAAAAAGGGACTAAAAATGGGGAAGCATATAATAAAATTAAGGGGTTTTTGGGTTCTCGTTAATGGGGTGTAATTGGGTTCTCATTAAATAATTATTTCGGGGAGAATTAAGTTACATATTATATAAATTGGGGGTTTTTGGGTTGTCATTAATTAAAAAGAGGTTTGGGTTCTCATTACACATTTAAAAAAAGGGGTAAAATAATTTAAATTAAAGATAATAAAAGATAAATCATTGAAATCATTTAAAATTAAAAGAAAGATTTGAAACAGTTAGGCTTAAAAGTCATTCGGCACTCTGGATCGTTAAAACAAATTACAAACACATGATAAAATAACGATAAAATTCAATAAATACAATAAAATATCACAAAAGTTCAAAAAAAAAAAATATATATATATAAATAAGATGATTCAGCCAAGGAGTCGGAAGAGAATATTAAAATAAACAATATAAAATAAAATAACTTTGCTAAATCATTACAATGGATCGAATCCTACCTTTTAATTCGGAGAGAGACACTTTAATTTTAAAATTTCCGAATTCGCTGAGACTTGACACGTGCTTTCACTTGGAGTTTCACAAATCAAAAAGGGATCGAGTCAATTTCTCACGGAAGCTCGTTAGCCTGAAGGAATTATAAATTGGGGGGAAGGGCTGATGCGCGTAAGCCTAATTTCGTAATTTCGCATGGTCGTGAGAGTGATAGCCGATGAGATCCGCTTCCGATTCGTCAATTTGATGTCCTTTCTTCTTCTTTTCCTACTCCTTATCAGCCGTTGTTACAAGACAGAGAGGTTCCAAACTCCTTTATACAAGAGGGAGTGAGATATAAGAACCTTTGATGCTTTCAGATATCAAGCAATGAGGAGAACAAGAATATGGAGAACTAATAATGATAGTTTCATCCTTCTATGTTCTAAATAATTTAGAGAGAGAGATAAATGGCATTTAAAAGCCAGTAAACGTCTATTAATACACAGGAGATAAGAGATGATTACAGGTATCTGTAATAGAAATAATTAGGCAAAATTACTAATTCTTATTTAGAATTACAAAGTAATAGCCTCGGTCAATCTTTACCAGGAATGTGCCAAGACAAAAAGATGACCAACACCAATCCTTCTGTCCATTATTGACAGATTTGACAGTTCTGTCTTGGACGTTAAGAGGGATGGTGGAGAGAGATAATATTTGAACAAGGCCCAAGGACAGTAGCTGTGGCGAAGAATTCGTGAAGGTGGTGTTGCGAATGATGAAATCGAATCAGTGGATGAGTAGGTGGTTGATACGTCTGTGGCTGCTCGCTCGTGACTGCAAAAGCTCAGAAATTTACAATAAAAAATAAAAAATAAAATAAATCAACCCTAACAATATATTACTAACAAACAAAAATAAAATAAAATTCGAAATACAAATTATAAAATAAAATAAACACTAGAATAGATAAAAAAATAAAATTAGAACAGTTAGGAGTGCCGAATTATACTCAAAATGAGAGCACTCGAGTCTTTATTTCAATAACATATTTAATTTTAGAAAATGTTGTGATTTGCAGAAATCTGCAACATCACAACCCGGTAAGAAGGGAAGAATTCAGAAAAATTAATATTTTCCCAATTAAACGAAAAAGTAAGCAATAGAAAACGTAAGAATATGTTTATCTCCGAAAGTAATTCTTTTCTATTTCCTTAACAATTGACACTTTTATTGTGTTTCATGCAGGCGAACATAGTTTCAATTTTTTAATTCCTCTTAATGCGCGCAGTACACACACCTCATCTGGTTATTTTTAATTCCATACTTACATGCTTTATTTTCGATTATTTTAATTCCTTCGAATATGCCTACAAAAGATATGCACTTGCAAAGTTTCTATTCCTCCGTGTGTAACATAACGACGCAGATGACGCAATTCCATGCTGGTTGACACATTGGCGTCGCGAAATTTTAAATCGGGTCATAAAAGTGGTTAAAAATAAGTGATACAGGTAAATGGACACCCACAGTACCGGATTTATTAAAAACTTGAGGTCTGCACTATTATACGAAAAATTTTGAACGGAAGAGTAACTGTTAATTCACGAGGTTCACCAAGATTCACACCGGTGAAGGAAATCTAACCTCTCAAAATACATATTAGTGTCACATGTTACATTCCCTCAATACGCTTCCATTAAATTTTTCTAAGTCGATTAAAAAGAATAGATTTTGCTTCTTTTTTCTACTATTTGGTGGAACTTTCGATGGAGGAAAATTAGCACATTAATGGGAATTCAAATTCTGAATGTTTTTGAATTCTTCTCTTCTTATTGGGAAGTGTTTTTAAAATTTAGTAACATATGGTAACTTTTAGTGAATTTGTGGCCAATTGAAATTATGGCCAACTGGAACTATGGACCAATCTATACTTACCACATGGGACTAAACGGACACCAGATTCGGATACAGCGACCCCCAAAAAAAACATATTTATCGTGGCAATGATGGTCTGTACATTAAAGTCCGGTAATAATACAGAGGCCTGTTTTACCAGTGTTCAATAATGTAGGAAACAGAAATTGCCATGAGTTAAGGGCGTTGGATAAACAGACTTCGAAAGCCGTGGAAATGGAAATTTTTAGAAATAATTCTAAGTGCGGCCGTGTGACCGAATATATTTTAGAAAACCTTACCAAATATGTAAGGTCTTGTCTAGCCTAGAGTCCCATAAAAATGATATTTCATTCCTGCTTACGAATTTTTTGGATTTTGTGCTGTTTCGTGCTATTTCGAAGGTACTAAGCTCATTTCCTGTGGAATATATAATATTATACAAAACCTTGTCCTGCATGTTTTTGATAGCTTTTTTCCTGCTCTATCGAATGTTTATAATCATTTTTTAAAAAATTGAAAATTTGACCAATTTTTGTTTGAAAATAAAAATATTTTTGACTTTTATAGAATACGTACAATTTTAAAATTCGTAAATATCAAATTCTTTACAATTTAATTTAGAAAATTGATGAAATTATGTTTTTTGTTGTTCTGTTTACATTTATTTTACTCCTTACTTTATTAATTTCGCGTGTTCTATTCGTACAGATTTTTCTGCTTCATCTTCTTCTATCTTTCCAGACTTCCGTTGTTGTTTTTTTTTTTTTTGTAGTGTATTCAATTATTTTACATCGACAACATTTTTAATTAACTTCATAGTCTTTATACATCATATTAAAAATACCACCTCGAAGGTGGCCTTTTTGAGAAAATTAAAGTTATGTTTTTTTCCCATGAAATCGGTCAATAAACAATAAATATTCATAATTGATACGATAAATTAGTCCGAAGAAGTTCCGCGGAGCGAGAGGCCCAGCAGTCTCGAGCACCGCACAGTGGGTTAAAAAAAATTTTGTGGTCAAATTGATATTCAGAAGCTATTTCTGAATCAATTTGAAACTTTATGTTTTAAATGAAAACTTATAAAATTCCGCACAAAACTGTCGATTCATATTTAAAAAAAAAATTTATTTCTGTTAAGTTAATAACAAAAGAGAAAAAAAAAATTTTAGTTTTTTGAGTACCGAGTTTCGAGAAATACTTGTATTCAATCCCAAATACCTAGAATCAATGAAGCAACTATCTATGAAAGTTGTCCAATAGCTTAGAAATTGTTTAAAGACAATAAATAATTTGTTATTTTATAAACAAATTTTATAAACAATTGACCATATCAGGTATCTATGATGACATAAATAAAGTTTTTTCTAATGCATCGGCCAAAAATTACAGACAAATGTCACTCACCCGATTTATTCATTCAATAATAATTAATGATTGTATAAACAAATTTAATTAACAAATGCACTGTTTGGCTATTTTTAGAGGTAGAAACTTGGTTTTTTCAACTATTCAAATGTAAAAGACTAATTTTCAAAACCTTTATGGAGTTTACATAACAATAAACAATTTTAATTGTTAACAAGAATTATATAAACGAATTTTTATTAGCTTCGGCATTTTTTGAGAAAAAAATTGCGTTTCTATGGTGCATGAGCAACTTATTACTTAGCAATGACTCTTTGCTATCAAACATTAAAGATTGATAACACAGGGCCACAAAAGGAAATCGAGCTGAACCTTTTCTGAGGTTACTAATTCTTTATGTATTTTTGGTCGCTGATCACCATGTATCCGTGTGACCCCATCACGTCAGGATCAAGGTGAAATGGAGGTCAAATCCCTTAATTCGCAGAAAGTAATTTTTTTGACCCCGGGTTCCGAAAGAACGGAGAATTTTACGTTCAGATACATATTGACCTTTCACTCGAAATGAACTCTGGAAGTGATCTAGAGGTTATATGGAAATCAAATTCTCTTCTTAATCATTGGGCTGGCATTTCGGCTAGGAATGGGTCTCCAAAATACATGCCTTAATGTTTTTTGAGTCACTGTCGAGATGCTGGTGTCCGTGTGACGCCATCATGTCGAGTTCAAGGTTAAATGAAAGTCAAACCCCTTAATTTGCAAAAAATATTTTTTTTACCCCGTATTCCAGAAGAACGGAAAATTTTACGTCCTGATACACTTTGACCTTTCACTTTTCGTACTCGACTATTGAAATGATTGAGCATGAGTTTATATGCAAACTTACTTGCCTTTTTAATTAATATTTTCGAGTTATACATTTTATTATAGTCTCAATTAATATAGCTCGCTACTAGAAAAAAGTAACGCTCTAGGCAAGGTCCTTAATTTGTCATATGACGTGTTATTTTACTCGTAAAAGAACGACGAAGAGATTTTGAAAATATTAATTAAAAGGGCAAGTCAGTTTGCTAATAAACTCATGCTCAATCATTTCGATAGTCGAGTACGAAAAGTGAAAGGTCAAAGTGTATCTGGACGTAAAATTTTCCGTTCTTCCGGAATCCAGAGTCAAAAAAATTATTTTTTGTAAATTAAGGGGACCCCGACATGATGGCGTCACACGGACAGCAGCATCGTGATCAGTGAACCAAAAAACATTAAGGCATGTAGTTGAGAGGCCCGTTCCTAGCCGAAATGCCAGCCCAATGATTAAAAAGAGATTTTGATCTTCACATGACCTCTAAATCACTTCCAAGGTTCATTTCGAGTAAAAGGTCAATATGTATCTGAACGTGAAATTTTCCGTTCTCTCGGAATCCGGGGTCAAAAAAATTATTTTCTGCGAATTAAGGGATTTGACATCCATTTCATCTTGATCCTGACGTGATAGGGTCACACGGACACCAGCATCGTGATCAGCGACCAAAAATACATGAAGAATGAGTAAGCTCAGAAAAGGTCCACCTCGAATTCCTTTTGTGGCCATGTGTTATGAAAGGTTGACACGAAAGAGAAACACAATGAGAAGATAGCGCGTTAGAATGGGAATTAAATCACAAACAGAGCTACTGTGAGATGGTATATGCTGCGAACATGTGTTGAAACCATAAATACTTATATTATAATTTGAAAAACTACAAGTTTTATCCAGATTAAAAAAAAATGATAATTACCGACAGCGCGTTTCTGTCGATTTTACCATGAAATGACCTGATGGGTACGGTGCGGTCTTCTCATTGTGTTTCTCCTTCCTGTCAAACTTTCATAATGCGCTTTCCTGATTTATATCACAAATTAAAGTTTTGCGTGACAATGAATCGTGAATTTCGTGTTGGAATTGGAAAGCATATGAAGTTCAAATTTTTTTGTAATTGACAGGTTTTTCCTTCAGCATCAGTATTGTGCTTGAAATAATTCATATAGACGAGGGCGTCTGGCATTTAGTTTCTCTTTCTCGTGATTCTTCTGGTCTGTCTGTATTTGCTCCATTTCCGAAAATGAATATTTCAACACAAACTATTCATTCGCTCATCAAAGCTGGAATGACATATCATTTTTGTGGGATTCAAGTCTACACAAGAACCCTAGATATTTGGTAAGTTGTCACCACATCTTCCATAAAACCCTTTTCTAAAATATATTCGATCACAGGGCCGCACTTAGAATCATTTTTAACAATTTTCATTTTCACGAATGTCTAAGTTCGTCAATGCCTTTTGCAGCATTGGAGGAAAAAATGTAAAAAAAAAAAACAGAAAAATAGCGAAATCTGTGAAATGCCTTAAAATCCGCCATTCTGTCCACATCTTAGCAATACACGGTGTTCGAGGCCGTAAAAAATAATGTGTTCGAAGTGTTGTTTTTTTTATCGATGTTTTTTCGATTGTACGACAGGGGTTATCTGTTTATTCCTTGCAGAAACAAATTTGTTTGACTAAAACGGGATTTTTTACAAGTGATGAGGCGCGGGTTAGAGGGTTGCGGGTGAGTAGTACTTACATTTTGACACTTATTCAGAAAAATTTTGCGAATCTCGCTATGAACTGCAAAACCCGAGCACTCACGAAAATCGTGTAAAAAAATAAGTTTGAGAAATTGCGTAGAAAGTTGCTAGACCTATCAGCTGTTTCGCAGTGACGCCAAGTGACGATTACTACAAAGTATGGTCGGTAAGGCCGGTCAAATACACTTTCGCATCATTATGTATATGACCGGCCTTACCGACCATACTTCGAGTGCACTTTGTAGTAATCGTCACTTGGCGTTGCTGCGAAACAGCTGACAGGTCTAGCAACATTGAATGCGATTTATCAAACTTATTTTTCTACATGATTTTCGTATGTGCTCGGGTTTTGCAGTGCATAGCAAGATTCGCCAAATTTTTCTGAATAAGTGTCAAAATGTAAGTGCAAGATTATATCTGAGAAATCATTTTTATGGGAGTTATGGGGGTGAGTAGAAAAATTGAAAAATACCTTCTTATCGGAAACGGCAGGACCGATTTCGATGGGGGAAAAATATGTTATGATTGCCAATGGAGGGACGTTTAGGAAAAATTATGGGACATTTTAGTCAAAAAGGAAAGGTAAAAAAAAATTTCAAAATTGAAAAAATTTTTTTTGAATAGGACATTCTTGAGGCATAGTCACAGTTTTTTGCCTGAAAATACTTTGAATTATGTGAAAAAATATGTGAAATTTTGAACTCAATCGGAGTTGCTGCTCATGGTTAACCAAATTCAAAATCTCCAGCGTACACATTAAATGCACGTCCGCTGATGTATAGTGAGTAGTCTGCGTAGAAATATTCCCTAAACTTGGGCCCTTCTCACAGATATAATCGTTTGATGAAATTGCACATTTAAATTACCGTTAAAAATGAATAAACTAAAAGCTAGAAAATTCTAATATTAATCAAAAAATTGGCCAAAATGAGCATTGGCATCACAAGCTTAGGGAATGCTTCTACGCAAAAATCAACTGGATTTTTTAATTATTAACAGAAACACGACAAATTGATTGTTGCGTTGTAAATTGATTCTTTCTCTCGATCGCCGCTTTTAGTTGCGTTTAGTGTGTCATCCCCTCTCTCCGGCCTACTGAGCTGAGTTGGGCGAAGCGTAGAAGCAGTTCTGTAAATCCTATGCCTCAATTATCTCACATTCTCGCGACTAAGAAAGCAATTCCTCATCGTATCAGGTAATGTTTCGATACAGAATTGACAGGAATAGTAGTTGAGATAAGAGAAGCTTCAGTAATTTATTTTATCATTTGAAATTCTTCCTCAAATCTTCTCTTGTTTGTCCCTTGTATAGATTTGAGAAACTCAAGTCATTAGTTTTCTCATCTGAAAAGATATACTTTTAAAAAAGATATACTTCTTATACTGTGGTATAAAATATTTATATTACTTGATATAAATGACTTGAGTTTCTCAAATCACGGAAAAAAAGTGTATAAATGTGACAACCAGAGAAATAGTAAAATATTGTACAACTGCAATTTATGATTTCCACTATCACAATTGTGGTTGCCACAACCACAACTATTATGTGAAAATCACAGCCATCTGTGACAACTATTATTGTGATGAGGGTGAGAAATTGTTTTATATTATTATTTTTAACAATTTTCATTTTCACGAATGTCTAAGTTGTGGCAAATACAATTGTGGTAAAGGAAACCATAAATTGTAGTTATACCGTATTTTATTATTTCTCTGGTTGTCACATCCATACAGTTTTTTCCGTGTAGAAGCATTCCCTAAGCTTATGATGACATGAGCAATTTCATCAAACGACTATATCTGTGAGAAGCGCCCAAGCTTAGGGAATATTTCTACGCAGTCTACTCATTATACATCAGCGGACGTGCATTTAATGTGTACGCTGGAGATTTTGAATTTGGTTAACCATGAGCAGCAACTCCGATTGAGTTCAAACTTTCACATATTTTTTCACATAATTCAAGGTATTTTCAGACAAAAAACTGTGACTGTGCCTCAAGAATTTCCAATTCAAAAAAAATTTTGAAAATTTAGAAGATTTTTTGACCTTTCCTTTTTGACTAAAATTTCCCATAATTTTTTCTAAAAATCCCTCCATTGGCAACCATAACATATTTTTTCCCCATCGAAATCGGTCTAGCCGTTTCCGAGAAAAAGGTGTTTTTCAATTTTTCTACTCACCCCCATAACTTCCATAAAAATGATTTCTCAGATATAATCTTGCGGTGAATTGAACCTCTTATTAATACCAACTCATGGTGAAAATCTCAAAGAGATTCGGCCGGGAGCAGCTAATACATGCTTATCCTCTTATGCTCTTTGTTTTTGCAAGGAATAAAGAGATAGCCCCTGTCATACAATCGAAAAAACATCGATAAAAAAACGACACTTCGAACACATTATTTTTGCGGCCTCAAACACCGCGTATTGCAAACAAGTTTACAAAATGGCGGATTTGAGTGAGTCTACATTAATTTTTAGTGTTTTGAAAATGCTCTATCACCGCTAAGGGCGTTGGATAAAGCGAACTTGTAAATTTTTTCGGGTGGTCCCCATTTTCATTACGGCCTTGTTCTCTCAAACGCATGAGAAAAGATATGGCGAGTTTGAAAGACACAACTTGAATGTTTTTTTATAGACACAACACAAACTGTAAATAAAAAAAATGCGTTTTACAAACTTTTTGAAGTAAATAAACTTTATTATTACGACGCGAATTTTACGACCCGATGTGAAATTAAAATTTTCGTCAACTAAACGATGAAAATACTGACAGAAGTTTTCTAGTACAAACAATTACCGCTATCGCCTCGTGAACGCGCTGCTAAATCAACTTCCCCTGCCCTCCCACCGCATCACCTGTCATCTTTCATCGTCTAGTTGACGAAAGTTATATAAGTATATCCCTCTTTTTTTCGCATCGTGTCGTGAAATTCGTGTCGTAATAATAAAGTTTATTTCTTTCAAAAATTTTTTACAACGCGATTTTTTTGTTTGCAGTTTGTGTTGTATCTATAAAAAAACATTCAAGTTGTTTCTTTCAAACTCGCCATATCTTTTCTCATGCGTTTGAGAGGACAGGGCCGTAATGAAAATGGGGACCACCCGAAAAAATTTACAAGTTCGCTTTATCCAACGCCCTTAATAAAGATGCGCATGAATATGCCCCAAAATCTATTTTCCCTAAAATTTATTTTACCGAAAATCAGTTGATCAAATAGCAATTTGCTATAATTTTTATACTTCTGAATTATCGTTTGATATAATTTTTATTTTATCGAATTATAATTTGACATAATTTTTACAATTCCGAATTATTATTTAGCATAATTTTTATTTCTCCGAATAATCATTTGTCCTAATTTTCATTTTCCCAAACTGCCATTTGTCATAATTTTTATAATACCGAATTACTGTTTAGTATAATTTTTATTTTTCCAAATGAGCATCTAACCTAAAATTCATTTTACCGAAACACCATCTGTCATAATTCCCATCTGAACGAAATCCCAAGTAACAAAAATTCCATTCTTCCGAAAATGGAATCCGGCGATTTGATTGGCTGAATAATACCGCGAAATTCAAATCAGCCAATCAAATTGTCGAACGCCATTTTCGGAAGAATGAAATTTCTGTTACTTGGGAGTTCGGCAGGTGGGAATTATGTCGAATGGTTATTCGGAAAAATAAAAATTAGGACAAATGATTATTCGGAGAAATAAAAATTATGCTAAATAATAATTCTGAATTGTAAAAATTATGTCAAATTATAATTCGATAAAATAAAAATTATGTCAAACGATAGTTCGGAAGTATAAAAATTATAGCAAATTGCTATTCGATCAGCTGATTTTCGGTAAAATAAATTTTAGGGAAAATAGAATTTGGGGCATATTCATGCGCCTCTTAATAAAATACTTTTTAAAATATATTGTTTTTTAAATTGACATACCTATTTGTGGGTAATTTATAGGGTAACCTATACTTTGTCCCATTACTATTGTAGGCTGCATTTGAGGTGCTGCTGAGGAAGGAATCGAGCAAACATTGGGCAAGATAAATATTGGTGCTGCACTATTCGTACAGGATCGAAATTGATCCATAATACTTTGTGGAAAAGATCCATAATAATTCTGGTTCTGCACTCCTTGTGAAGCTGAATGCAGATGTGGAGATGATGGGTAATAATTTGACATAAGATTTGCATTATGTACTGGTGGTTGGTTTCCATGAAATTCAGTTTGAATCGGTTGGTAAAGTTGATTCTGCACATTTAACCCTGTTAAATATGAATCTTTAAATCAACGCTACCTTAATTTGTTATTGTAAGATTAGATTTAAAATTCAATTTTTATATTATTCTCAACGAATATTCCAATTAGATATTTTTTAATACTTGTTGCTTAGAATAATAATTTTATAATACCTGGTTGGTTTATTTTACATGGATTGAAACTACTGTGTTGCATTGGTGGAAGGTTTTGTTGTTGTTGCTGCTGTTGCTGTTGAAAACTGTTTTGACTCGATTCCGAAAAAACGTTCGGATAATAAGGTGGAATTGACGACATAGTGTTTAAATTTTAGATTTTTTTGTCCTCTTTATCCAAAGCTAATTCTTTTTTTCCATTTTGTCGAAATAGGTGAATGATTTCTTTACTATAAATTTTGCACATTTACATTTTTCTCGAGGTGGATGTTCAAAAAAATTTTTGAAAGATATGTCAAGATATTTGGTTAGACTCAACGATAATAGTAAATCAAACTTTAACTATGTTTTGTTTCTTGCTTTTTAAAATCTTCGAACATTCATAAAAAAAATTCAAACTTAAATTCAAACTCAAATAAAAATTTAATACTTGGCGCAGTGGAAAAAATTAAATAAGGTGGAGTACAAATTCCTAAACATGCATATCTTTGTTTGATCATTTCATATATTATTGATTTAAACTGCTCAAGAACAAAAAAATATTTTTTTTCACGCCAATCGACGCTGCTACTATCTCTTTGTAATCTTCGCCAGCAAAAGCTTCATATTGCAATTCATTTCGAATCATTCCGGAACTTGTATCCGAACCAAAAAGTTTCAATCCGATCTAATTCGAAGAAAGTTTTCAATCCGAATTAATCCGAAGCCCATTCAAAATTAATTCGAAAATTTAATCCGAATGAATTCACCAATCAGAATTAATAAAAATGAATTCAAACTTTCAATCTGAATAAATCCAGTAAATCCGAATGATTACGAATTTATCTGAATTTTTCGGAATCGTTCGGATTGATTCGGATATACCGGATTAATTCGGATTAAAAACTTCTTTCTGATTATATCGGAATGAAACTGTTTGGTTCGGATAAAAAATCCGGAATGATTCGGATTGAATTTCAATCTGAAGCTTTCGCTAGGGTTGGCATGTAAAAAAAATAATAGTCCTTTTAAATAACTGCATAACTTATGTATAAACGAGGATAAACAAACGTTCAAAGTAGCGGTAGGTATAGATTGGTCCATAGTTCCAGTTGGCCATAATCTCAATTGGCCACAAAATCACTAAATTCGAAAATCCCGGTGTAGGTGGACACTAGATGGCAATGCACATTAGAAAAAATCTAAACGAATCTAACCAATTCAAACGCTGCCATTTTCACAAACCTAACTCCCTTCTAGTCTTTACTTTAACCGTTTTTTTTAAATTTAGTAACTTGTGGTAACTTTTAGTGATTTTGTGGCCAATTGAGATTATGGTCAACTGGAACTATGGACCAATCTATATATACCACGGTCGTATACATAGGTCAGGGGACTCTCTTGGTGGCGGATGTTCCCTAACGTAAGCCAAAAAGTTTCTCGAACTTGCCACTTTACTACATGGCGCACTAGTAGAGTAGTTGTGAACCACGCCGTTTGATGTGCAAGTGGCAATTTTTATACGACCATGATATATACCCAAAGTAGCCTTTCTTACGCCATTAATAAAAACAATAGTATGAGAAGTAGGGTATGTTCCGTCGTCACAATCCTTAGTTGTGAACCGGGCTTTATAGTATCGAATCTACGCGCGAATAAAAACTCTTTGAATAGTAGATAAGGATAAAGAAATGCTCCTACGCATGAGCGGCGTTGGCACCTAACACAGTTCATCTTGATCAATCGTTCGATACAGAGCTCTCATGCTCTAGTTAAAAAATATCAAGCTACTGCACGTCCCTTTGCCTGTTCTCATATAAGAGTTCGGAAACCGTTCGCTCAGTTCGATCGGAGATCCCTAGTCGGATCAACAATCAATATAAAAATCAAACCCGACCACGTGTGTGATGCCAACGTCGGTTCTCGTGTTTTCTTTGTGTTCAATTTTCATTCTTGATTGTTTGTTTTCATCATTTAACCCTTTAACGGCCAGTGGGACACATACCAGTGATTAAAATAAGATCATTCAATTTAGTAAAGTGTGACAAGTCTCTGTGATGAATTCTACATAGAATTCATCTTCGTGGATTGTCATGCGAGAAAGTGTGAAGGTGCCGTCCTATGGAAGCAGAAAACGCAAAGCAGAAAGCAGAAAATCATTAGAGTGAAAGAGAGAGAAAAATCTGCCTGTCTCTTTTACTCTTATGATTTTCTGCTTTCTGCTTTGCGTTTTCTGCCAACATGGGACGGAACATTGAATAATTCATGTGATGTGGATTATTCCGCGAGAAAAATCAATCAAGTGTTTATTTTCAATAATAGTATATTGTGTTACAAGTGCGGAAAGTTGAACATTCCACGAGTGTGAAGTTTGTAACACAAGACGGAGGCGAACGCACGAGGCGAATGCGGGTGCGTGTAAGTCGTAGCCGAGTGTTACAAACTTCACACGAGTGAATGTTCAACTTCCCGCACATGTGACACACGATGTTTTTTTGCAAAAAATGCATGAAAATATGGCCACGTTCCGTGTCCATAAAGCCTGCGGAAAATTCCACATTCCTCTACTGTGAGAATAGCGTGCGGGAATTGTAACATTCCAGAGGAATCTGGAATTTTCCACACGCTGTATGGACACGGAATGTGGCCATTTTCATGCATGTGTTGCAAAAAAGGGTTTTTCATGACTCTCGTAGGCCGTGGATCGATTGCCAAAGGGTGTTTTTTTTAAAAAAGAATTTTCAAAAATCAAGTTTGCGTGGACGGACCATTTCCATTGCGTTGTACAAAAAAAAGTTCAAATTAAAAAAAATAATGTGCAAAATTCTAAGAAAAAAAGAAGCGAACCTTCTATCTCTAATAGGTTTCGAGTTACCGTCATTTCAAAAAACCACTTTGTTTCTGAATTTCGTTGAAAAATCACTACTTTTTGCAACATTGTCTGTACCAACGAACCTAATGATTTTATGAAAAAATTTTCTACAGATGAGTGAAATTTCATATATTTATCTTTAATTTGCCGCAAGGGGCAAAGTCTTAACCCTAATAGGTCAAAAGTTATGACCTCTCAAAGTGGGCTACTTTTGACCCATTTTTCCGGGCAATTTCCCTCTGCGGAGTTTTCTTGTAACAGGGTGTTCTATGGGAAAATTATGATAGTGATGCCAGAGAATGAAATAAAGTAAACAAAATCATGCGTCTATTAAAAAAAAAGGATCTTCTGGTGCCAGTAGTACGTGATTTATGATCTCTCAAAAACTCCCTTTTTTTTGCATTTTTTCACTAGAATTCGAAGAATTGGGACTTTTAAATATACCTCGTTTCTTTTTTATCTACGGACGAAACGCAGAGGAAAGAAATTAAAATACACTCAATTCTGCGTAAAATGAAAAAAAGAGGATATCTTAGCTCTAATAGGTCACGAGCTATGACCTTGGAAAGTGGACCTTTCTTACATATAATCATCTGAGTGCAACATGCGGGGCAAGTACAGCCATATTTGAATGTTTTAATGCAAATGAAGTATCTAGCTCTAAATATAAGTAAAATATACATCATTTTTTATTAATAAACAATGAGTTTTTATAAAAAAAATTATATAAACATCTTTTTTTAATAATTTGTTTAAAATTTTTCAGCAATTTTACGGTTAGAATGTTATTATAGTATATTTTGTTAATAATAAAATTTTCATTGTTTACAAAAAAAAATTTTATTCTGAAAAATTAATTTTATTAGGGGCTTTTTTTTAATTTTATGGAAACAAGGTTATTTTCATAATTCTCCAAAATATCCAAAAGAGATTTAATATGATCTTAAAATAAATTTAGGAATAATAGATATCCAGCCATACTTAACAAGTAGAGGGGTCGAGGTAAGGGGATCGTGAAACATCAATTAGAATGAGTTATCTTAGAAATCACAAAAATAATACTTAATTTATTATCTAAATATAATTCAAAAAGGGGGGTACGCCCATCTCAATTATTACGACAATGGTCATTACACTTCAGATCATTAAATTCAAAGACAATTTAGTTATTAGAGTTTTGAAACTCAAAAAATTAATGTTATTAACATGTATGCTAACATAATTAATTTTTCAGAATAAAATTTTTTTTGTAAACAATGAAAATTTTATTATTAACAAAATATACTACTTCTATTTTTTTTTACTTTTAAACAAATTATTAAAAAAAGATGTTTATATAATTTTTTTTGTAAAAAATCATTGTTTATTAATAAACAATTATGTATATTTTACTTACATTTAGAGCTAGATACTTCATTTGCATTAAAACATTCAAATATGGCTGTACTTGCCCCGCATGGTGCACTCAGATGATTATATGTAAGAAAGGACCACTTTCCAAGGACTTATTAGCTCGTGACTTATTACAGCTAAGATATCCTCTTTTTTTTCATATTACGCAGAATTGAGTTTATTTTAATTTCTTTCCTCTGCGTTTCGTCCGTAGATCAAAAAGAAACGAGGTATATTTAAAAGTCCCAATTTTTCGAATTTTAGTGAAAAAATGCAAAAAAAAAGGGAGTTTTTGAGAGATCATAAATCACGTACTACTGGCACCAGAAGATACTTTTTTACATTCTCATTAGAGAGATTGTATTATATTTATGTAAAATTTGACCCCCTCATTTTTTGTTAAATCTTCACGTTTTGTGACCCCCTGAACCCGAAAAACATGGTTTTACCAATGTGTCCGCCTGTCTGTGTATATGTGTCTGTAGATTTTTAGCTTTCGTTCACGATTTCTTGCGAAGGAATTAACCGATTGGATTGGCCTTTGGTATACTCTTTTAGTGTCTTAAAATTAAGGCCGAGTTCGTTGGCCAGCTATTTTTAATGAAAATGAAAAAAGTTAGACCATTTTGAAAATTTGAAAAAAAAAATTAATTTCAAGCCAAATAACGTACGATATGAGAAAGAGTCAAAGGATGAAAAATATATATTTTTGAACGAACTAAAGGACTCATGTAACAATTTTTAGAATTTTCTTAAAAAATAGAAAAATTCAAATTTTTAGCCAAATAGCGCGTGATATAGAGAAAATTATAAGAACATAATTATTTGTCTTTAAAAGATCTACAAATTCTCCCTTGAACATTTTTTAATACGATGATTAATACGATTATTTTTTTAATTCATTTTCTATCTTATGAATGTCTATGATGAGAATGTGTTCCTCAAGGTCGATAGAACCTTAAGAAATAAAAGTATATAAACTAATGAAAGCGCGGATATTGTGATGAGAATGCGTGCTCACAATGGCACCCCTAGTTTTTTTTTAATAGACGCATAATTTTGTTTACTCTATTTCATTCTCTGGCATCACTATCATAATTTTCCCATAGAACACCCTGTTACAAGAAAACTCCGCAGAGGGAAATTGCCCGGAAAAATGGGTCAAAAGTAGCCCACTTTGAGAGGTCATAACTTTTGACCTATTAGGGTTAGGACTTTGCCCCTTGCGGAAAATTAAAGATAAATACATGAAATTTCACTCATATGTAGAAAATTTTTTCATAAAATCATTAGATTCGTTGGTACAGACAATGTTGCAAAAAGTAGTGATTTTTCGACGAAATTCAGAAAAAAGTGGTTTTTTGAAATGACGGTAACTCGAAACCTATTAGAGATAGAAGGTTCGCTTCTTTTTTTCTTAGAATTTTGCACATTATCTTTTTTAATTTGAACTTTTTTTTGTACAACGCAATGGAAATGGTCCGTCCACGCAAACTTGATTTTTGAAAATTCTTTTTTAAAAAAAACACCTTTTGGCAATCGATCCACGGCACACATTTTTAAGGGTCATCCAGGACCCCATTCAGAAGCTATTTCCAAAAAAAATTGCGTCTGGGAATTATTACGGAAAATAATGCTTTTTTACTACGTGCTGTCTGGAATAAAAGTGATGTGTTTTTATTGAACGTTTCCTATCATCTAATTTAATTCTAGTTCATAAATTCAGTATTTAATCATCTTCTTAATTCTGACGTGCAAATAATTTGAATTCTAAAATACATAAAATAAATTTCTTAACTAAGTTGTTGAACCGTTTCTGGCAAAACCACTCGAAACAAAACAGGGTGACAATAAAATTGAAAGTGACGGAAATGTTGACTCGTGACCACGTGAGCCGCTGACTGTATTTTGAGGACGACTTTAAAATAAGTGCATACGGAAAATACAAACTTGATTGATTTTAATTATTGAAACACGCTTTTTGCATATATTTATCTTGGGAAAATATTTTTTATTACTTATGAATAAAACGAAGAAAACATTATTTTTATGATGATACAAGCCTACCACCCAGTTCAACTATAATGTTTGACTTCCCATTCTGTTTTATTATTTCTATAATTGATATTATTATTTAATTAATAAATTATTAATTAAAACATAGAATTAATTATTTTTTGTTGATTTTTTACCAACTACATTGAATGTATATTCAGGGCCGGTTTTACCTAAAATGCCGCCCTGTGCGCTGTGAAAAATGCCGCTCATTTATCTTAAACCTTCATGACATGTTAAAAAAAATCTTCAAATATAGAATTCACAGCTGAAATAAACATAAAGCCTGTGTTTTAAATTTCTTTGTGCTTTAATTATAAGAGAATAATCCTTGCTAAAAATGTCAGATAGGAATCGGATAAGAACCGGATAGAAGTGAGTTCCTATCTGATCCTAGCCAAACTGTACCCGATTTTTGTCCCCGACTTGTATCCGACTCCTAACCGGGTTCTATTGGGTATCGTGTAATGTTTATATCCGATTTCTATCCGATTTGTATCTGGATCTGCAAGATAGTTCTATCTGATACCTATCCGGCTCCTACCCGAATTCTATCTAGTTTCATATAATGTTTCTATCCGATTCCTATGCAATTTGTATCTTGGTTAAGAATATAGTTCTATCTGGTCCTAGCCGGACTGTATCCGATTTTTGTCCCCGACTTGTATCCGACTCCTAAGCGGGTTCTATCGGGTATCGTGTAATGTTTATATCCGATTTCTATCCGATTTGTATCTGGATATACAAGATAGTTCTATCTGATTCCTATCGGGCTCCTACCCGAATTCTATCTAGTTTCATATAATGTTTCTATCCGATTCCTATGCAATTTAAATCTTGGTTAACAATATAGTTCTATCTGGTCCTAGCCGGACTGTACCCGATTTTTGTCCCCGACTTGTATCCGACTCCTAACCGGGTTCTATCGGGTATCGTGTAATGTTTATATCCGATTTCTATCCGATTTGTATCTGGATCTGCAAGATACTATCTGATTTTTATCCGGCCCCTACCCGAATTCTATCTAGTTTCATATAATGTTTCTATCCGATTCCTATGCAATTTGTATCTTGGTTTACAATATAATTCTATCCAGTCCTAGCCGACCTGTATCCGATTTTCGTCCCCGACTTGTATCCGATTCCTAACCGGGTTCTATCCGGTATCGTGTAATGTTTATATACGATTCCTATCCGATTTGTATCTGGATCTGCAAGATACTATCTGATTTTTATCCGGCCCCTACCTGAATTCTATCTAGTTTCATATAATGTTTCAATCCGATTCCTATGCAATTTGTATTTTGGTTAACAATATAGTTCTATCCAAGTCCTAGCAAACCTGTATTCGATGTTTTTCCCCGACTTGTATCCGACTCCTAACCGGGTTTTATTCGGTATCGTGTAATGTTTATATCCGATTTCTATCTGGTTTCTAACGATTCCTACCCAATTTATATCTGGGTCCAGGATGTATAAATAAATATATATTATAGTAAAATCTGCTTTTAAAAATTTATTTTTGAAAATTGTGTTACTTTTCTTATTTTAAGGGCATGTAATACTTTGCCATAAGAGCAAATTAGTTATACCAATTATACGTTCATAATAATAAATATTTTTAGCAAATGAGAGTCAATAATCCTTCGTCTTATGTAGACGGAGGTTTATTGGGTCTTATTAGCAAAAAATATTTATTATTATGAACGTATAATTGGTATAACTAATTTGCTCTTATGGTAAAGTATTATATGCCCTTAACTTATTTTATTATTTCGACGTACTTTATTTTACTGAATGTTGTCCACTTGAAGATCTTCCACATCCTCAGGTTGTGAGACTCATTTATTTAAGAACTGAAAACGTAAATATTATTAGGTTAAAAATTAAAGTATGAAAAATAAAAACAATATAAAATAAATTTTCAACAATAGAATAATTTCTTACATCATCTAATTCCTCGT
>UCOK01019739.1:6544-40113 GCA_900474325.1 Synergus umbraculus | reverse complement strand
AATCTATACCTACCCGGCTGACACTTTGTGTCTCTCTTACGGGAATCGTCTGCTATGTCTACATATACTCCGTTTCTGAAAATGAATATTTCATCATGAAATATTCATTTTCTCGTCTCAGCAGGAATAAAATATTATTTTTATGGGACTCTAGTAATCACAAGTCCCTACATATATGGTAAGTTATCTCCACATATCCCATAAATCGGGTTTCGAAAATAAATAAGTCACACAGGGTCGGACTTAGAATCATTTTGAAAAATTTCTATTTTCACGGATTTCCAAGTCCGTTTATCCAACACCCTTAAAGTTTTTCGGAGCGTCAACATGAACAATATTATAATTTTATTAAAAGTTATTATGAGGTGATTTAGTTATTCTAAAATATTTACATAGAAATTAGTAAAATATGTATTTATAAGTTTTTATAAGCACCAAAACAAACGAACGTAACCTCTCTAACTTACATCAATTTGACAAACTTTTTCACTCGCACACCTTTCCCATGAATTGGAAGAGTGTCAACTGCGCTCACGCGCACTCGATTTCGGTATTCCTGAGAATAAGTCAGGCACTTACGGTCGAATTTTTATTTCCCAGTGGCGCTACGGAGTTCGGTCTCCTTATTATTCCTTCGTGAGCACGAAGTAACATAAAGAGTACGCACTCTATGGGTGCCGCTGAAAAAAATTGAAAAGCTAGTACTCATGTATGTTTACAAGCTTTTTTTATTTGGTTGTGTTTGCGAGTTTGCTTGTGTTTGTGGGTTGTGCATGCATAGCAGACGACAATATTCATGTTTACTAGCTTTTCACGCAAGGGGCGCTTGCGATGCTAAAATATGAGCGTTCGAGAAAGTTCTCAAAATGTTGGAAAACACGGAACCATTTCGGTTTACAGAGTGCGTACTCCTTATGTTACTTCGTGTTCGTGAGTATCGCCTAGAGTTCTTAAATTCTCGAAAATTTCAATCCAGGTTATATGACCGAGAATATGACAGAATTTATGAGAATTTAAAAGAATTTAAGAATTTATGATTTTTAGAAAAATTGTTATTGTTTACATTATTTACATAGTTAAATTTTAGTCATTTAGTAGCTAAGGCATATTTAGGAATGTAACATGCAAAACAATAGCTTACTAGTTAACTAAAGCCACAAAATTCATCTTATAATAAACGTTACTTTATAGGTTATGTTAGTCTCTAACATAACATATGCTTTGCATACATTTGTGACAGTTTTTTCATTTACAACTTGTGTAAAGCTCATTAAGAAGTAATAGAATTACAAAAAACAGTTTATTACACTTTATCGCTTAATTAATCAATAATTATCTCCCATGTCATAAAAATCTCTAAAATCATAAGTTCTCATAAATTCTTCGAGAATTTAAGTCTTGGTTATATTCTCATTCTCGTTACCGTTCTCGAAGTAATATAACCAATTAAGAACTCTAGTATCGCCGTATCGCAGTTCCACTGCAGCATCTACCTCAAATCTCACTTGATACCATTGCGCATGAGTTGCGCTCCGGCATTTGATTAGTTGCTATTCGCGCATAATTTAAAATACTAAAAAAATATGTATTTATTCGCAATACTCATGCGCATTCGATATGACTAGAGAAAAGGAATTTCGCTAGATTTGAGAAGGTCTCTGTCCAGGATTTCGCTAGATTTGGGAGTGTCGAGTGTAGCACAAACTATACGACTATAAGCACCACTTTTTTTGGACCAAATGCAATTTTTTCAAATTAATATTTATGTAGTTCGATTGTATACCTACCGCATTGAATATAGAAAAGAACATAAAGAGGCAAATTGTGACGACGGTTGCGTAGCGGCCGGCAGTGGCACTAGACAAACACTAGTCTATATAAAAATACTGGGAATTATTAAAAAGAATTTAAATGTTGAATTTGCAAAACAATTTATTGATTCGATATTTGATTATACCTGTGTGTATAGTGACATAAGTAATTGTAAAATGTTATTCGCAATAATGCAACAATAATAACAATGTATTTGTATAGTATCAGTGAAATTTAGTCTAGGTATGCTTAGCTACAGTGTAGTCTAAACGTCGTCTTGAAAAATTGTACAGAATTTAATTAGGACTAAGCAATAAAATATACAAGAGCGATAAACGAAAGAAAGTTTTCGTAGAAAGAAATCAATCTCGAGGTGCTATTATGCATATGACTTTTGAAAATTTTCTATCTGCACAATTAGTACAACGATATACATACATCTAGTATAGGCATACAATAAACTGATTTTCATTTTCACTATTTCGCAACAGTTCACAATCCCACAATCAAAATTTAATAATCCACTTGTGTTTAATTAAACGATAAATAAGAGTTATAATAACGATGTTAAAATCTCTATTTGCACTACCCTTGTTTGACTATACATAAACATAAAATTACATAATATATTTTTAATAAGGTAACAAAAAAGAAAATTGAGTTGTAATACGACGAAATCCTAAATTGCCATTCAACACTAGTTTACAATATTTGTTATAATTTGAACCAGTAAGAGAAAGAAAAGAAACAAACAAATTATCGTTAGACTTTTCGCAATCGTGAGCTACTGGATTATAAATATTATATCAACATTTGATTGGTAAAAGCTCGTAGATTCATATTTCAGTTACACCATTCAAGAAAAGAAGGAATACAATTCATATTTTACAAATCAACTCAATTCTATGCCAGCTTATTGATTTTGAAATTGGCAAAATTCAAAATTTATATTTTATATATTGTACAGGCTAGCAAAGAACATTTATATTACCACGTAATATAAATTTTCAGTATTAAGTATGCTCAGTTCTCTTTTAAAAATGCATTAATCCGCCTAAATATCGAGACAATAGTTGGGAAACCAAGCAGAAGTTTTTCGATGAAACTATTCTGAACCTTTATATATATATATATAAAAGAAGAGGTCCGAATGCAACCTTGCTTCACGTCATACGCATGCAGCAATTTGTGACAATCGCTATACACTATTTACTTGTCGCTTCGCCATTTCTAGCAAAATTCTAACAACAAAGATCGACGTTTTTAAATCCTCTGAAATTTAGATAATTTTCCATATTTCAACGTACTGATAAGTAATTCGAATTTTAAACGCCGTAGCTGGGTAAGCATGGTTTGGATGTATCTGCTCGGATGTGATTCATATTGCTGCTGCAAGTAGCTATCCCTATAAGATAAATTTACCCCAAGTATCAACTAAAAAAAATTTGTTTACAAAAGTTAAAAACAAATTTTGAAAAATCAAAAAATCAAATTTTCTCGAAAACAGCTGTATCGATCATGATGGTTAAAATATATGTTATAGAGGATACTAAGGAGGTTCCCAAAAAAATTCAAGAACCAATTCTGTTGATAATAAGGGGATAAATAAAAAAATAATAATTTTGAAATATTTTTTTTAAACTTAATTTTTAATTTATGACGAAATAATTTATACGAAATGATGTAATAAAAACCAGTTGCAATAGCATTATTCGATTAAAAACACATTTTACCGTAAATTCACAGAGAAAAATGACAATTTCAGTTTCAAAAAGACTGCTAAACAATTTAAAAATGTGCTATTGAATTAGGGGAGAATACGCTATAGCGTATTTTATTTTATTTATTCTCTAGAGAATATTATTATAATAAAAAAAATAAAATAAAAAATAATCAAGTTGGCCTCTTATTCTCGTGGAATTGTATACATGTAAGGGGATAACAAGTAATTTTCACTTTTTTAAACTTTGAAGTAATGCTTTGATCATTTCCGTAAAAATATATTTTGAAACCCTAAATTTATTAATTTTTTTTTATTTATCCCCTTATTACCAACAGAATTGGTTCTTGATCCATAGGTAAAAAAAAGCCATCATGATCGGTAAAGTCGTATTTGAGAAAATTTGATTTTTCAAAATTTGTTTATAACGTTTGCAAAAATTTTTTTTTCGTTCATACTTGGGGTAATTTTATCTTATATGGGAACAGCGACTTGTCGCCACAATATGGAGCATATCCGAGCGGGGGCACCTAAACCATGCTTATCCTGCTATGGCCTTTGATACAACAAATATAAAAGAAAAATAGCAGAGGATTTGTTGCAAAGCGGCGGGATACAAAAGTAACTTAATAATTAAAATCCTAATGTGATTTACAAGTTTTACAATGTACTAAACTAGGGATCTCATCCATCCTGATATTTTGGAACACACTTGGACTTTAATTTCACAAACAGACATCACGGGACTTTGGTACATATAAACCAGTCGATTCTAAATTAAAAATATGTTCCCATGTGTCGCAATAGCGTATCTCATCGGACAAACATTAAAGTACAGTAGAAATCTGATTGTTATTCATATTTTGGAGTTAAAAGTTACAATCAATACTGAATGAACGTTTGTAGCGCTACGAGTATAGTAATCAATAATGTACCAATCAGCTATTATTGAGCAATCCGTCAAGTTTCAATTTATTATTCTATTTGTAAGTACTTCTCTCCACTCGCTTAAAACGCAGAAATGAACATTGGCCAGGCAAATTTTCGACTAACTTTTTAAAAAGGGGTTGCCAAAGTATTTTTGGTCCATCATTCACTTATTAATATCGTTCGATTCATCACTTTCGTTCTTTTGTATACAGCAGTCTGAAACTCTATTCTCGAATTTATCATACTTCTTAAATGGAAAATAAAATATACATTAAGGCGCAATATTGAAATTTCATTTCAGAAGTATGGGATCCCTAAAAAGTGTTCGAACGTTTCAAATTACATGCACACAGATTTTCATAAATTTATTAAGAAAAAAAATAACAATAATAAGCTAAAGCTCATTTTTACAAGAAAATAAATATAAAATTTTCTATTGGACTCCCCCCTCCTCACTCTCTCTCTAACGAAATTAAAACATTATTGGGGTAAATATGTAAATATAGCCAGGATAATGTAAAGATACGAGTAAATGTGTGACAGCTATTCGAGTGTTCTGTTCAAGCAACAGATGTTCTTTCGACATTACGTTTATAATGAACACTTTATAATATAACTGCATATTTATTTATTATAAAATTTACGTACGTTATGAAATCATTAAGGACCTCGATAATATTCCCTGCAACTTTCATATATTTTGCGTTTAAAATCATTTTAAAATTAATTTGCAATTTTTTCTTGATTGCAAGGAATTATCTAGGTCTATATATTTTGCACATAAAATTACGTCCGGTTAAATCGTTAAATAGTCTAAAGTTAAATATTTAGCAGATAAGACAGAACGACGAAACTTATCGACAGATACAATAAACGTTAAATTCGCTTCGTCAATATAATCAATTGCATTTTGTGATTATTTACAATAGAAGAGTGTTATATACAAATATTTTGATCCTTCAATTCTTAAGCTCAAGGGTGAAAAAATGTATCTTGGCTGTGTTAACAACATTTTTTCGGTACTAACACGAAACAATATAGACAAAAAAGCCATGTCTAGAGTGTTTAAAGCTTTCGTTGCACTCGAATTACATTCTTAAAAAGCATAGAGAACACAGAAAACAAAAACAAAGAAATTCTGATAAAAGGATCACGAAAATCACTAAGATTAATCAGTCGATTACGAACTTAATACAACGCTGTTACGAGTTTGCATTATTTTTGCATAATCGAAGCTAAAATTCATTTCTAACAAGCAATTAGTATTTTTACAATATAATCGTACCGATGCAAGAGGCTCTTGAAAGAAAAATGAAAATGTAAATTTTTCCATTTTGTTTTGTATCACGAGAGTCCTAATGCCAAACACAAGCCTTTTGGTTAAATAGTAAAAATGAACAATGCATCGAGCAGCTGAAATAAGAGAGCTTATAAACTCCTAAAAGCTTCAAAGTGGGCATGAAAAACACTGATTGTAAAATAGAAAAAAAAACTAACATGAATTTAAACGTAGATATATTTTTGCAGTCCAAGTCAACAGATTAAAATATAAGTTTATGTTTCTAGTATAATGATTTTTTTATTATTATTTTTATTTTTTTAAATAGAATTTAATTTCAATGAAAATTTAACACTTGATATAGCTATGCAATCTAGAATTTGAATAAATTGTTGTATTGCTATAAGAAAAGACTCACCACTGTAAATGAAACGTTTTCAATTTTCTCCGAATAGTTATAACAATAATAAACTTTACATCACCAATGCATTGCTGATAAGCAGCTTTGCATTCGGAGTTAAACAAATTTGTATTTCATGCAACACTATTTATATATGTAACATACAATAATACATAGTAATTCATCATTAAACGTTATTAAGATTTAGTTATAAAATGAATATGGCTGCTTCCGCAGATAATTGATAATTAATCGTTACGGCTTTATTATAAAAGTAGAGAAATCTGGACCTAATTTTTAGTTTCGCATTATATAGGGTAGCAGAAAAAATGCTTCTTTTTCACTTTTCAGAACCTGTTACAAATTTTTATAGTGCGAATAGCTGAGAAAGAATCAATCGTCAAATACAACGTCTTTTCACTCCTTTGACGAAAGTGATTCATTGAATTTGTATTTTATAGAAGCCTAAAAAAGATTTAATTATCACCTGAGAATAAAATAGAATAACTTTGAACTTCGTCAAAGGAGCGAGGTTCGATTTTTATTAGGAACAGATTTCGATAAAGTCAGTAGTTTAGTTTAAAATTTTTAAGTTTTAGACTTTAAGGGTGGCTTTTGGAGACCAATGATGGAATCGAGCCGGACCTGACGGATAAGAGGGCGGAACCCATTTATTTCCCCGGTGGCCTATGAAGGGTGGCGGAGATGGACCACCCAGAAAATGTGGCGGCATGATATTGTACCATGGCTGATTCATTGGATGAGGACCGTAACCCATATTGAAGGCGTGATTAAACCATGAACGATTTCTATTTAGATGCAACCTTGGGCTGTTTAAGTTACGTTTCCTACCTGTACCACCATTCGAATGCTGTTGATTTTGATTTGCTGTACTTAGGGGCTTCGATTTCGGTTGATGTTCTGAAGGTGGAGTCGTTGGACGCTTCTGGAAAATAAAATACAAACTGGCTGTGAAGTTGTAACAATTAACTTAATTAAATAATTGATTAAAACACAGGAAATATTTTATTTTCTTACATTAGCTTTGAATTTTTATAGTTTGAAAATTAGAACTTGAAAAATAATTTTTTTTAAAGTATTACTCAGTTCCTTACTGTTCAATTAAATGGATTAATTTTATGGGTGAATCGACTCGTCTAGACTAGAGTTTTTAGTCGGTTATATTACTTCGAGAACAGTAACGAGAATGAGAATATAACCGAGACTTAAATTCTCTGAGAATTTATGATTTTGGAGATTTTGATGACAAGGGAGATAATTCTTGATTAATTAACTGATAATGTATAATAAACTGTATTTTTTCCTTCTATTAATGTATTTTTTTAATAAGTTTTACGCATGTTGAAAATGAAAAAACTTTGTCACTATTGTATGCAGAATATAGGTTATGTTAGTGACTAACACAACCACGAAGTAGTATAAGGAGACCAATCTCCTATGATCAGCCCTGGATTTACAATAGGTGCGCGCGGTGCGCACGCACAGGGCGGCAAATTTCGTGGGGCGGCAAAATTTTAAGCAAAATTAATTTTTTTTTCTTTTTTTTTCGAACGGCGTGAGTAAGGCGTGATAGAGTAGATGACATGTATGCCTTTCCTTGTAAACATGTCAACCCAACCGTGGTTTCTATAAGATTCCAATGGTAGGTATAGATTGATCCATAGTTCCAGATGGCCATAATCTCAATTGGCCACAAAATCACTAAATTCGAAAACTCCGGTGTAGGTGGATACTAGATGGCAATGCGCATTAGAGAAAATCTTAACGAATCTAACCAATTAAAACGCTGCCCTTTTCGCCAACCTAATTTCCTTCTAGTCTTTACTTTAGCAGTATTTTTAAAATATAGTAATTTATGGTAACTTTTAGTGATTTTGTGGCCAATTGAGATTATGGCCAACTGGAAGTATCGACCAATCTATACCTACCGATTCCAATAATCCAATGGAAAACAGGGTTAGGTTACCATGTTTAGAAGGGAAGGCATACCTAAATAACATGTACTATATGTAATTATTCTCTTATAATTAAACAACAAAGAAATTGAAAACACAGGCTTTATGTTTATTTCAGCTGTGAATTGTATATTTGAAGATTTTTTTTAACATGTCATGAAGGTTTAAGATAAAAGAGCGGCATTTTAGGTAAAACCGGCCCTGCCTATGGTAGCTTATACTCAAAGTGGCCTCACTTTTGGGGGTCAGAGTTCAGAGAAGCAGGGTTCTCGATTGTCCAACGATGATAGCGCCAACTTTTTGCTACTATGGCAAACAGTTGGCGCTGTCATCGGTGGACAATCGAGAACCCTGCTTCTCTAACCCCCAAAAGTGAGGCCACTTTTAATACATGAGGAATGGTCTCCTTATACTACTTCGTGAACACAACCTATAAAATGTAGCTTATTATAAGATGAATTTTTTGGCTTTAATTAACTAGTAAGCTGTTGTTTTGCATATTTTACATTCCTACATATGTCTTAGGTAGTAAATAACTCAAATTTAACTATGGAAATAATGCAAACAATAACTATTTGGCTAAAAATCATAAATTCTCTTAAGGCCATGTCAGACTTACCCGATCCCTACCTTACCGACATTTTTTTCTCTGTAACGTTACGTCTACATTTATTGAGATATCAAATTGAAAATTTCTAAAATTAAAAAAAATTTGCTAAGGTATGTTTATCTGGTTTTAAATTTTTGTAAAAATAAAAAAAAGTTTTTTTATAAAAATTTTTTGTTATAAATGTCAATATTTAGGACCAGATAAACGTACCTTAATGTTTTAGCATCAATTTTAGAAATTTTCAATTTCATATCTCAATAAATGTAGACGTAACGTTGCAGAAAAAAA
This sequence comes from Synergus umbraculus, assembly GCA_900474325.1. Classification (NCBI taxonomy): domain Eukaryota; kingdom Metazoa; phylum Arthropoda; class Insecta; order Hymenoptera; family Cynipidae; genus Synergus; species Synergus umbraculus. Next base: position 31,098 of record UCOK01019739.1, on the reverse strand, counting down.
TGTCGTTAAGGTAGGGATCGGGTAAGTCTTACATACCCTTAAATTCTGTCATATTCTCGGTCATATAACCTGGATTGAAATTTTCGAGAATTTAAGAACTCTAGTCTAGGGATTTTTTATCTCGATTACATTTCGCCAAAATCAATCCAAAAGGTCCGATTAACCGATCTTTAGAATCGATTTTTGTAGTTGGCGAGTCAGGGTGGAATCCCATGCAGGCGCAAAATGCAAAGCGCAAAACGAACAGCCAATGATAGAGAATCTTTGAGAAGACAGATTTTCTGTCTGCAATTGGCTGTTCATTTTACGCTTTGCGTTTTGCGCCCACATGGGACGGCACCCTTAGGTAGGTATACAATCGAACAAAATCTCGATTGATCAAGATGCCATTTGGTCAAAAAGTGGTATAGTTAGTGCTGGTGAGAAAAAGTGTTATGAAGACTGTCGTGCGTGAATAAAATGTGACTGATTATATGAGTTGATCCCGTGGGGCTGTGTGATATGCCTAACCACAAATTTATTTTTTGAATTGGAAAGAAAGTGAAAAGCGGGAGATTTGAAAATGTAAATAAAGTATGAAAATCGCGCTTATACAATAAATTGTTTATTTATAAAATGGAAGTGAACTTAGTGAACAGTGTTTTAGTAAATGGGATTGATTAATAAATTTGTGACAGTTGAGTGTTAAATATTATTCTGATAAATAAGTTTTGAGGATGTGTATAAATAATAGGAAATAGATAAAGATATGTAAGTATTATATATAATTATTATTATTAAAAATTAGTTAATGTGTGAAGCTTGCGTGCTGAAAAAAAATTATTGAGCATAATTCTGTTTAACACTTTTTAATTATGAAAAAGTAACATTTTGTAATGCTCCTCATTTTTAGGTTATAAATATATTTATTTTGGAGGAATTGTACAAATAATTGTTAAAAAATGATATTAAAATTAAAATTGTAAAGTACAATTGTCAAAAGTAATCATATACAATACTTAAGTTAAATTATATTAACTTATATTAACTTAAGGGCGTTGGATAATCGGGACTTGTAACTTTTTTCGAGTGCCCCCCATTTTTATCACGGCCCTGTCCTCTCAAACGCATGAGAAAAGATATGGCGAGTATGAAACACACAACTTGAATGTTTTTTTATAGACACAACAAAGACTGTAAATAAAAAAAAAGCGTTGTAAAAAATTTTTGACGTAAATAAACTTTATTATTACGACGCGAATTTCACGACCCGATGAGCGAAAAGAGAGGAAAACATTTACAAAATTTTCGTCAACTAGACGATGCAAGATGACAGCAGCGCGCTCACGAGGCAATAGCGCTAATTGTTTGTACTAGCAAATTTCGGTCTAGTTGACGAAAATTTTGTAAGTGTTTTCCTCTCTTTTCGCTCATCGGGTCATGAAATTCGCGACGTAATAATAAAGTTTATTTCCTTCAAAAATTTTTTACAACGCGTTTTTTTTATTTACACCCTGTGTTGTGTCTATAAAAAAACACTCAAGTTGTGTATTTCAAATTGGCCATGTCTTTTTCCCGGCATATCTTCATGCTTCCCCTGCCCCCCTTCCTCAATGCCTTTCATCTTGCATCGTCTAGTTGACGAAAATTTTGTAAGTGTTTTCCTCTCTTTTCGCTCATCGGGTCGTGAAATTTGCGTCGTAATAATAAAGTTTATTTACGTCAAAAATTTTTTACAACGCGTTTTTTTTCCAACGGAATTGGATATCTTAAAATAAAAATCATCAAATATTTGTCAATACTAACCAGTTATGGTATTTAGAGGTTATGTTTGGTATTTTCATTGGAAATGTATATTCCTATTAGAAAAAAGTCATGGCCTGAAATCTCGAATTGAACAAAGTCGAATATCGAAAAGTTTCGAATTTGTCTCGAAAAGTATCGAAATAAGAAAAAAAGCATTGAGCATATTGAATGTCGAAAAGAACATAGAATATAAAAACGACAGTGCGACGACGGCTGCATAACGGAATTGGATATTTTAAAATAAAAAATATAAAATATTGGTCAGTGATTACCATTTATGTTATTTTGAGGTTATGTTTGCTATTTTTCAACGGAAATGGATATTTTAAAATAAAAATAATCAAATATTGATCAATACTAACTAGCAAGAGAATTTAGAGGTTATGTTTGTTATTTTTCAACGGAAATAGACATCCATAACATCTAAATACTCTTACTGGTTAGTACTGACCAATATTTGATGTTTTTTATTTTTAAATATCCAATTTCGTTGTAAAATATCAAACATCACCTCAAAATACTCTTGCTGGTTAGTATTGATTTGTATTTATCTCAGCTAATATGCAAAATTAAAAAAAATATTTCAAACAAAAGTTGTAGACCTCATCGAAATACACATTATTTGTTACAAATATTTTTTTCTGTGAATGATAGTTTCCTAGAAAATCAGAGATAAACAGATTTTCATTTTAAAAACCCCATAAACCATGGCTCGTCACATTCTAAATGCAAATCATTGTAAAATAAAATTATTGTAAAGGGAAATGGCAAACAGTCGATAAATGGCAATCGATACGATAAAATTTAGAATTCTTTTTCGATACTTTTTCACATTCGGGATTTGGTTTTTTCGATTAAAAGATATTGTCCCTATTGAATAATTGGTACCAAATGTAAAAATCGGAGGTACGACCATACCACTTTGAAAAAACCAGTTCTCGTCCGATAACTGATTTAGCATTTTCGTAGTATTTAGCATTTTTAACTTCGCGCGATTGTGCACCGAAAAAAAAGTTTCTTCGTTTAAGAGGAAAATTCCTTTTATAGAATCCTCTCATATTTTCCTATAAAAATGAGCATATTCCTCTATGGATTATATTATTTTCCTCTAATTTTAAAAATAGAGGTGACAAAATGACTACATTTGCAATTTTCTCTCAGACTGAGAATAATCCTCTAATACTGAGAGGATTTACTCTTAGAACAGGACTTGCACATGCGAAGTCAGCGCCCTCAGTGACGTCAGTGAGGCGTAATAACCTAACCTATTCGCGTCGCGTTCTCGGCGTCGTGTCAGTTGTGTTCAGTCGTGTTACCCAAAAGTGCCAGGATGGAATCGAAGCTAGCAACGTTTTTATCACAATTGGGTCTAGGTTCTTACATTGAGTCTTTCGAAAGTAAAAGTACTAAAAACAATAGGTTTCAGTAATCATTATTATTCATTTGAATTACAAAAAACAGAAGACTGGGAATGTCTCGCGCAGAAGGACTTTCGCACCAACCACTGAAATTAGTAATTGCACCACGAAGTACTAGTTTAACAGTGTCGCTACGTTTTAAATTGTAAAATTAAAAAATCGTCTTCAATAAAATAAAAATTGTAAGTTAAAAATGCATTATTGATTTTAGAAACCCTAAAATATAACCTAGACAAATAAAAAAACAGTTTAAAGGAACCTTTTAAATTGAGAGGATTTTTCCTTTTATTTTAAGAGGATTCCTCTTTATTTGAGAGGATTCCTTTGTAGAAGAGAAAAATCCTCTAAAATTAAGAGGAAAACTTTATATACCATATTGTAGAGGAAAACTTGCATAAGAATAAGAGGAATCCTCTTAAAGGAAGAAACTTTTTTTTTCGGTGTGAAGCGATTATATGCGCAAACTCGAGCATAAATATTCTTATAATATATAAATATTATATAAATATTCTTCATGCGTAATCAGTGGTAGCGCTGACGTCAGAAATTGAGGTAACGCTATGAAGTTAGCTGAAAGTATGTTCTCTTTATAATAGGAATACAATGCAGAAGCACTATATTAAATAAAAAAGTGCACAATTTATACTTATACTTATAATAAAAAGAAATAATTTTTTTGATTCAATAACTCTATAACATTATAATGTTATAGATGACGCTGAAACTGGCGGCCAGATTCTAGCGGCCAGGGAAATATTCTCGGAAATATTTCCATGTATTACAACTTCAAGTCAGTCGTTGTAACGAACGATAGGTTAAATAACGATAGGTATTGAAAATAATTAATTTCTTGCAAAAAACAGTTTTGCAAACGGATATTTCGCTTATATTCAAATACTAAATTATTCAAAGATAATTTCCCATATTTTTAAAATGATTTATCGTGTATTTAAAGCCAGGATAAATTTTGGAATGTACGGTTACCTAACGATAGGTATAGAAAATAATTAAGTTCTTGCAAAAAACAGTTTTGCAAAGGGAAATTTCACTTATATTCAAATACTACATTATTCAAAGATAATTTCCCATATTTTTAAAATGATTTATCGTGGTATTTAAAACCAGGATAAATTTTTCAATATAAGGTTACATTGAAAAAAAAAATTTAATTTATCCTTGCTTTAAATACCCCGATATGGGAAATTATCTTTGAATAATGTAGTATTTGAATATAAGCAAAATTTCCCTTTGCAAAACTGTTCTTTGCAAGAAATTAATTATTTTCTATACCTATCCTTAGGTAACCGTACATTCCAAAATTTATCCTGGCTTTAAATACCACGATAAATCATTTTAAAAATAAGGGAAATTATCTTTGAATAATGTAGTATTTGAATATAAGCTAAATTTTCCGCTAGAAACTGGCCGCTAAAGGCATATTTAGGAAAGTAAAATATGCAAAACAACAGCTTAGTAGTTAATTAAAGCCAAAATACAGTTTATTACTCTTTATCGGTTAATTAATCAATAATTTTCTCCCTTGTCATTAAAATCTCTAAAATCATAATTTTTCATAAATTCTCAGAGAATTTAAGACTCGGTTATATTCTCATTCTTGTTACCGTTCTCGAAGTAATATAACTGACTAAGAACTCTAGTTTCAGTGCAGACTGTAGACTGTTGTATTCACTTAGAGTGCAAAGCAATCGTGTATGGTACTCTGGATGATCTGGGGAAATTTTGTAATTTTTTTCATTTGATATAGTGCTTCTGCATTCTATGAGTGAAAAAAAATATCGAAAACTGCAAAACAAAACCTATCCGCAAGCTGTGTCAGGCATTCAGATGTTAATTAACAAAATCCTGAATAATATTTACTCTGACGATTTCTCCATAAAAATAACAATAACTCTGATAAAAATGCACGAACCTGAACGCTGGGAAGAGACTCAGTTTCTTTTTCCTCCTCCTCGATTTTGATACTCTGTTTGAGAATCGGAATGGTGTTCTCTTTCTCATTGAAGGAAGCCAGCGTACAAAAGGATCCTTTGCTCTCTCCAAAACGGCAGCAAACTTCTTTTGGATCTACCCAAAGCGTCAGTTCCATTGGTAAAGTGAGATCTTCGTACTTTACCCCAGCAGCAGTCGCAGCACTCTCTAAAGTTTCATCTCTACGATTATTACCATTTACACGTATACAACGATAACCTTGACCCTTGAAGGGTTTATCGGGAAACCAGTGATTTTTAAAGCGTTCTGTCAATAATTCAACCAAGTGTCGTCTGAAACATTCCAGTTGATCGGGACTAAATTTTTCGTTTTTTTCTATCAGCTGTACTAAAAACAGCACTGCGGCTGTGATCTCGTTGCGCATGCTGCTTTTTGCACCCGCGCCTATGTTTATATTTTCGTAATTTACTCTTTTCAGAGTATTCAAATGCGACGTTTTTGAAAACTAGGATATCGCTGAAGATCACCGATTTGGAGCACATAGAGCCCTATGCACCTTTGCAGCCTCAGGACAATTTAAATTTTCTAATAAGTGATTTTTAAAATACACTTTTCGATCGCAATTTCTTCGTTTCTGAGTCGATATTAGAGCAGTCGTGTCTGCGCTTTACGTTCGATGCGTCGTTCTAATCTGAAACAATAAATTTATTTTTTAATTAATTAATTAAAAATTGACACTACATCATTAGTTTCAATTGGGTTTATCCAAAATATGTATTATATAATTTATGAATGATCCCCTTTCAAGATTATAAAATATTTACAACAAATAGACTAATACATAAACAAATACATAAGTCCTTTCAAACGTATATTTCGCTACAATAACTTCTTTAATTTATTGATAGAAAATTGATTCATAGGTAAAAGTCTCGATAAAAATACGGTGAGTTGAATATCAATATAATAAATTTGACAGCGTTGTGTTTTTTGTTTGATAATAGTCAAGAAGATAATAAGTACGAGTAAAATATGATGCAATCATTCTGGATTATATTCTACTTTAGAAACAGTTCTTTTTATACATCTGAAAAATCCAATTAAAAAAAAATAAACTAATGAGAATTTTATTAAAAAATATGAAAATTTGATTAAAAACTAAATTATTTAAATCTTATGTATTCCATAACCATTTATTCAAGTTTATACAAACTGTTCAACAAGATCATCCTTCGTTTTTTGAGAACTATTAAAGATTTTTAAACGTCTTCTTTTTGACAGGCTATTATGGATAACGAGGGGGACTGGACAATGTACTAGGTAGGAGGCGCCGCAGTCCTTCAAATGTATTATACTTTTATACAAAAAAAAACTAGCTGCACGGAAAAAATTGGGTACAGTTCCTGCACTACCTCTACTACTGCTGCTGCATCACAATAAAGGGCGACTGTTGCGCTATTTTAGGTTAGCTACTGTACATTTTGTGGAGTAGTTACTGTCTTTTGGCAGAGGGAGCGTTGCGTTCCATCGATAAAGGCAAATGCTATCCCTCTACGGTGTAGTAACTGCCCCTCAAAAGGACAGTTGCTGCACATATACAGAAAGCAACAGCTATCCCACGTTGAACGCAGCAGTTATATGTACAGGGGCAGTAACTGTACCAAATTTTTTTCCGTGTGTAAATTCAATCTTGGTGTTCATTTTCAGTATACTTATATTTCTTTTGTGCTCCTTTGTCAAGCACTTTGCTTCCTCATAGAGGAAGCTTTAAGTTAGTGATGGGTTATCGATATCGAAAATATCGATGTTCAGCGTCCGATATATCGATAATTATATAACGATATATCAAAGTCAATATCGATATTTTTTTTACTTATATCCCAAAATAAAAAATTTGGTTCATTCAAAATACTATTATAAATTGTAATAGTATTATATAATACTAAATTCAAAGTAATATTAAAATAAGACTATTTTATGTATACATTTTCATACATTAATAACAAAATATTGAATAAAAATGTGTTTCTAAATAATATAATCAATTAGGTATTTACTTGAAAATAAAAGAATATCGATAATAATGATATTTGTATTCGATATTTAGTTTCCGATATATTGATATATTTTTTTCGATATCCCACCACTAGATTAAGCATTGATTTCTTAAAATAAGGTTAAGGTTATCAATTATATTGAATTCTGTTATTGCATTTTGAAATAAATCTATCATGATTCAAGCTCAAAAAATGAAAGAAAAAAACAAACAAAAAATTTGAAATCATTCTACTTCAAAATTGGATATATTATTATTCATAGTTTTAAATTAAATGTATTAATATTATATAACGTAATTTTTCACGATGCATGAAAGCTTTTACTTTCTTACATTACCTTCGTATTTTGTTTATTTAAAGACTTATATATGAAAATGAAAATTTTCAAAATTAAAAATAATCATAATTTCCACAATATTCAATAAAATGCATTAATCCTACAGGTCAAACGATTCATCTCAACACAAGGAATTTTTCTTTCCTGTACATAAGCTTTGAATTTTGATTATTTGAGAAGTTATAGTCGAAGAATCATGCAATCTAAATTATCTAATTTAGATTACCCGGATTTTTTTCTATAATTTTTACTTTTTCAAAAAAATAAAAGTTCACATCCAGCAAGAATACTCATATGGTAGCACATGCCCTTAAGGTGGCAACAAAAACGACATCCATACAAACATTATAGATGAATATTTTTTCGCTCTGTAGCGCTAAACTTTTTTCAAATGTAAGACTGCATAAAGAGCGAAAAAATATTTAATTTATATACTTTTCACATAAAACGAAGAATTAAAAATCTAACTTCAAAATTGAATACTGTCATGTTACTTTATAAATATTTGAATTAGATATTCTCTCGCTCTGTGCGCATAATTCCTCTAAGAGGAAGCAAAGAAAGAATAAACGTTCAAAAATCTTAGTTTTCAAAAAAAAAAAAAAAACGAGGGCTCTTGTTGAACAGACTTTATAATTTATACTTGTAAAATCTACGTCCTTGTACAAAACACAGATTCAAATGTTTATATGTCGAGTTGTAGACTTTTAGAAATACAAAACCTTTAAATTAGACCATTTCAATTAAAACAAATTGCGACTCGAAGGTGTTAATCAAATAATAACAAATACCAGGAAATCACGTCCTATAGTTGTATGTATTGATAACTACTTCTCAGAAATTTGCACGCTTGCTTGAAAAATATTTAATAAAGAAAAACCTAAGAAAAAATCAGTGTTTCTAAAAAAAAGAAGTAATTTTCTCGGCCTTAATCATCTCACTCATGCTTTACCACGCATAATACAATGTCTCTGAAAACTCCTAGATAAAGCACTGTTTTTGAAAATACGTTTACGGTTACTAAAAGGGCATTTTACTGGTTAAAGATTAAGAATGTTTCAACAATGACAAAATAGCTACAATCGAACACATATGGGAACTCACAATCTGTTTATGTACATTCACTCGGTTTTGAAATATACATATATATAATATATCTCAAAGCAATATTTGTGTTCATGAAGCAATACTTACCAGATACAAACACCAGAAAATTTGACCAAGACGAGTGTACTTTTGAAATACTCAAAGCTGTTAAACTAAGACTAAAACTTCAAATTGAAATGATTGTGATAACAATATGTTATTCGATCTCAAGTAAGGTTATGGAGGAAAATTACGTAGGTTATGAAAATCACGAGCAAATTGGAGCAAAACTCTCAACAACTTTGTAGTTATCAGCGCTTTTAAGATACGACGCATTGATAAAACAAATATCCTAGGTTGTTTTGATGTGAAATTCTAAAAAAAACATTGGACAGAATTATGCCAGCTCATTCTTGTCGTACCACGACGTGCCTTGCGCGACTGTTCCTGAAATAACGCAACCTCAATTTTTGCTTTGAGAAAACGCATACTCATCTGAAAATTGTAGCACAATTTCATGGAAAATTGGTGATTAACTTACCAGGAAAAAAATTAATAAATTATTCTTACTTTTTAAAGACGAAAGTGTTATCTTGAGAATTAAAATAACTCCGACTCCGTTTTTGTAAAATAAATGTACATACACACAGGATACTACTCAACCTAACACGTGTTACGTCTCGTGACGTCCCAATCACTCTTCTGACTAAACCATGGAATAGTTTAGATAGATTATCGACTCGATTGAATTTTGTGAAACATCTGTATCTGTACTTCGAGATCCATCCGCGAGAGAGGCTGGCGTCCCATGATTGCGTTTTGCGTTGCGTTATAATGAGAGAGAAAGAGAAAAATATATACTTCTGTCTTTTTCTCTCTCATTATGACGCAACGCAAAACGCAATCAAGGGACGCCAACCTGAAGGTGCAGTCCCATGTCGACAGAAAACGTCGGCGTAAAGCAGAAACTCATGAGAGTGAAAGAGAGAAACAGATTTGCCTATCTCTGTCACTCTCGTGAGTTTCTGTTTTACGCCGACGTTTTCTGCCTATATGAAACGGCACCTTGAGGGTAGAGTTCTTAGTCGGTTATATTACTTCGAGAACGGTAACGAGAATGAGAATATAACCGAGAATATAACCGAGACTTAAATTCTCTAAGAATTTATGAGAACTTATGATTTTAGAGATTTTTATGACAAGGGAGATAATTATTGATTAATTAACTGATAAAGTGTAATAAACTGTTTTTTGTACTTCTATTACTTCTTAATGAGCTTTACACAAGTTGTAAATGAAAAAACTGTCACAAATGTATGCAGAGAATAGGTTATGTTAGTGTCTAACATAACCTATAAAGTGAAGTTTATTATAAGATGAATTTTGTGGCTTTAGTTAACTAGTAAGCTGCTGTTTTGTATATTTTACATTCCTAAATATGCCTTAGCTAATAAATGACTAAAATTTAACTATGTAAATAATGTAAACAATAACAATTTTTATAAAAATCATAAATTCTTAAATTCTCTTAAATTATTTTAAATTCTCATAAATTCTGTCATTTCCTCGGTTATATAACCTGGATTTAAGTTCTCGAGAATTTAATAACTCTACTTGAGAGTGCCGTCCTATGGTAGCAGAAAACGTAAAGCAGAAAGCAGAAAATCATAAGAGTGAAAGAGACAGGAAGATTATCTCTCGCTTTCACTCTAATAATTTTCTGCTTTCTGCTTTGCGTTTTCTGCCGACATGGGACTGTACCTTGAGGGTGACGTCTCATGGATCCGGAATGCGTTGCGTTTTTGCGTAAAACTATGGGAGTGAGAGAGACACACTAATACTACTATCTCTCTCACTCTCACGGTTTTACGCAAAAAATGCAACGTATTCCGGAACCATGGGACGCCACCCTGAAGGTGCAATCCCACGTCGGCAGAAAACGTCGGCGTAAATAGAGTTTTAAAGGAGTAATGTTACGATGGTAACGGTAATATAAAAGGTAATATTACGGTAATATTACCGTACCAATGTTACTTTCACGAAGTAACATAAAGGCCTGATTACACGCTTTTAGGAAAATGTCCTTCTTCTCACTCTACCATGTGACTATCCCATAAGTTTGTCTCATTCTCGCACATTTTCCACTTTGCACTCGGAAAATATGCGAGAATGAAACAAACTTATGGGATAGTCCCATGGTAGAGTGAAAAGAAGAACATTTTCCTAAAAGCGTGTAATCAGGCCTTAAGGAGCACGCACTCTATGGGTGCCGCTGAGAAAAATTGGCCCCGTGTTTTCCAACATTTTAAGAACATTCGAGAACGCCGATATCTAAGCATCGCAAGCGCCCCTTGCGTGAAAAGCTAGTACTCATGTATGTTTATAAGCTTTTTTTATTTGGTTGTGTTTGTGAGTTTCCTTGTGTTTGTGAATTCCCATTGTGCAATGCGTTTTCCCGAATTTGAGGTTATAATCACGAAGTAACATAATTATAATCACGTTATAATGTAAAAAAACCACGAATAATTAATTAATTGAAAGAATTAATTAATTTTTTTTAAATGGCAAAGTGTTTTGTGTGCGGATGTGAATCTTCTTATTTATTGTATAGAAAGACTAAGAAGCCAGAAGATAAACACAGTTTTTTCCATCCTATGACGGTTAGTATTTATAATCCTTATCCCGATAAGAAGGCTTGAATAGAGAAAAATTAAGATTTTTCTAGTTTAATATAAAAGTGACTCTTTTTCTGTCTTATTTAAAACGTGATTTCAAGAGAATTAAGTTTATTAATCCCATTTAATGCAAGCCTTTTTACTGGGATACTATAATTCTTATGATTTAATTATATGAAAGATTTTCATAGTTGTTAATATTTTAAATATAATGAAAATATTTTATAGGATGAAGCATTAAAAGCGTGGAGATGCAAAATTCCAAACGGTGACAATTTAGAAAAAAAACACGTCGTTTGCGATCTCCATTTCTCTAAAAATGATATCATCAACACGTATCATTTTGCAAATGAAATTTTAAAAACACCAAATGGCGATGCTATAACAACTGTACGAGCAAACCTGAAGAAGGGGGCTGTGCCATCAATTTTTCAAGTCGACATTTCTAATTTGGAAAAAAGGCCAATTTTGAAGTCGCCACCCACTGAAGATCATGAAGTTCATAAAATTAATGAAGATCATGAAGTTAATGAAGTTCATGAAGTTAATGAAAGTTTCCTCCATGAAAGTAATTTCTTCAATATTATAAAAAAGTCTTCTTCGATTCCTACACCTTCTAAATTGTGGGGGATCCATGCTATTAGCAATGCCGTTGTGTTTAATTGCTGGTCTGCGGATTGCTTATACTCTTTGCGAAAAATAATTCTAAATCCAAATATCACAACCAATGTACGTAAATGTGATTATAAATAGTTAAAATAATCTCCAGTCTAATAAAATATAATAAAATGTAAGTGAAAAATACCAAAATAATAATTAATTTTTATTTTCAGATTTTCATCAAGAATAAAGAGATACATCTTCAGGCCTTGCAATCATCAGTGAAAAACGTGAATGAAATTGCTCAATTGTTAGAAAAGGTTGATAAGTTCCTGCCTTGTGCTGAAAGTGATTTGAAAAGGTTTGTAATTTATTTGTTAATTTATTTATTATTTATTATTATTTAGTAATTTATTTATTAATTTCAGATCTGAAAATTGCTCAGGATACGTGTTGATGAAAGATAAAGGAAAAAAGGGTCGCCAAGTATTATTCTGTGAAGCGTGCAAGAAGCTAAGTATAGCTACTAGAAGGAAAAAAATAACCGAAAAAACTGAAAAGTTGCGGAGAATTAGTACGGTATGGCGAAATAAAGTTAAAGTTGCAATACGAGGCAAGGTGATTATTAATATATGTACCTACTAGTTTTATTTTATACGAGCTTGAAATTATAGAAATTTGTTATCTCAATGTATGTACATAATGAAATGTCTATAATAAAAAATACAAAATACTCTAAATTTCTGAGATTTATTATTTCTGGACACCTTTCTTTAGATTTAGTAGACAATTGAATTTTGAGGTAGATTTTTAAATTTAAATGACACTTGTGTCGGTAACAGGAGGCCTGTTTTATCTATGAAACTAGCCTCGACGAAGAGCTCTTCAAACCCTTCAAATATTCTACTCTCCTGATCCAATTCTCTGGTTTCTGCGCCAGAAAATGGGCTCTGCTTGGGAATGAACCCGAATAAACACGAAAATTCAACCTGATGTATCAGGAAGATAGAATGTACGAAGAGGTGGCACGATGTTCGCATCAATTGCGCATGCGCCGCGCGCGAAAATTTAATTTTGAATTAGGCATTTAAACTCCAAATACCTCCTCGCACATTCTACTCTCCTGATCCAATAACTCTGCCTTCTGCACCGGAAAATGGTCTCTGGCAACGAATGAATACGAATAAACACGAAAATTCACTGGATTGGATCAGGAGAATAGAATGTGCAAGGAGGTATTCGGAGTTTGTACTCAACACGCATGCGCGGAGTTCTGCGCCTGATACTACGGATACCTCTTCGCATATTCTGTTCTCCTGATACAATTTCCTGGTCTTTGTGCTTTGACTTTGCTATCCAGTCATGGCGAACATTGATTTTAACTTGTTTTAGCCCTTTGACATTTTATTTGATTTTATTATAAAAATATGAACTCTAAATGAATATGTGCTCTTGGAGAAGATTATAAAAAAAAGCTACAGCCACAAATTAAGGATTTTATTTTTAATTTAGATTTTATAGGAGTTATGTACCTGTTTGTGTCAACAACTGTCAAAAGGGTTATGTTATTTAATAGTGTTTTTTAACTTCTACGTTCTTTTTTAATTTACTTATGTACAGGTGAGGTAAAAATAAATACACACAAGCTTATAAGTACAAAATGTTATTTATTTATCCTTAGTAACAAAATAACATGAATAAATTCCATACAATTGGCAGAGTGCATAAAAATGAAGTTATCTCTGCTTCTATACAAGATAATTTTTTATATGTTAAAAAACCTCCACTGTTATGTAATTAAACAATCCTGCTCTCAATCTTTCAACTCTCGCACAATTTGCTTTCAGCAAGTTCTAATCTATATGTTGTTGACAAATTAGTATTGCTGAGGTAATTAATTAAGGTGTCAATTTTTATAATTTTAATTTAATATTTAATTGTTTAGCTACAGAATTTAAGAAATTTCACAAATATAAATATTTAAAAGTAATTTTAATGCTCCTTATTCAGGGTGTTGGAGCCATGTTCTAATTTAAAAATTTGATTTCTTTATTTTTCCGAACAAATATTGAATTTGGAATTTGTTCCCTCTGTAGAATTAATCAATTTTTATCTATAATTATGCGTACAGAGCGAGAAAATATTTAATTAAAATATTTCTAAGTAAAATTAAAATATTCAATTTTGAAGTCAGATTTTTATTTTCTCGCTTTATGCAAAAATTATCAAAACTAAATATTTTTTCACTCTGTACGCAGTCTTATATTTGAAAAAAGATTAGTGCTACATAGCGAAAAAATATTATTCTATAATTTTCGTTGAGTAAAATGAATGGAATTTTTAGTTTAACACTTGGGTCCAACGCCTTTAAATATAAATGATTCTCTAAATGTAAAGTTCAAATATTTGACATAATTAAGAAGATAAAAACGTTTCAATATCAGTCGATGGTACTGAAAACCCTGACTAAGTAATTACAAAAACTTTTTGTAATTTAGTTTTAAAAAGTGGATGTTCATCGGATTGAAAAAGTGCCTAGTCGTTCATGTGCATGGTAATATTAAAGTTAGTACGAGATTGTAGGAATATAAAAACGATATCCAAATATATATTTTCAATATAACTGTACACTGGGCTTTTATATTCAAAAACCGCGACCTAAGACTAACCAGTCATACATTCCAATATTGGTGATGTGAGTGTATTATTTTTTTTTATCAAAATTTTGTTGTCTTTGTCTAAATACATAAAATGTATTCATCCCTCAGTCGCTAACAGTAACTATTATATTATGCTTTATTATTTGTTAATATATAAATAGAAGTTTTTAATATTAAATATTTTTAATATTAACAAAAATAAAATATTAAATCTTACACAAAACTTAACAAAGGACGGGTTGATGGTCTGCTCATGGGGCAATTCCCGCTCATTCAGATTATCTTGTTTTTTAGGGATGAGACATCGATCGATATTTTTCTTTCAATTGGTAGGATTGATTGATTGATGTTTCATATCGATATATAAAGTTCTGATAGCAATGTTACTTACAATTCGAGTCGTAATAAGGGTTGTTTCGGTTTGGAAAAGAAATGTGAGGACATCCAGAAGACGGAACAATTATCTTGTTTAAAACAGTTCTTACTTTAATTTTTATAGTAAAGCAATTTTATGTTTCAAATTTCTTCTGAAGGCTTAATATTGTACGTCATTTTAACTACTAAATATATTAAAAATCTTTTTCACATGCGCGATATTTATCAATTTTATCAACATTTCTTTTCGATATCGATGTTATTTTTTTTAAAAAACATCGATGCTACTTTATCGATTTTTTAAATATCGATATTTTCGTTTTGATATCTCATCACTATCCTATTTCCAGGATTTTTGTGAGATATAAGGCCAATGCTCTCTTTTCAGGTACATTTTCCTCATCCAAGAGAAGATCGTTGCGTCAAAAGTCTCTCATAGCCGCGATTATGTTTGAAAGAGCTGTTCTTGCATCGCTCTCTTGAAAAACGCTCAGGACTTCCATTGCTCTTTGAGAATGTTCCTTTTGTAACTGCTTCGTCATTTCTATTCCAGGTCCTTTTGTAACCATGTCATAAACCTGCATAAAATTAACAATTTTAGTTTTCTTCCTTCTTTAATAGTGATTGCTTTGTTTATTCTTTATTTTAAACTGAATTGATTTACCTTGGCGTAATCTACATTTTGTACGGAGTCAAGGCCTTCGTTAATTTCATCTAAAATGGAAGGATCGTGTTCAATATGGAACATAACTGGCGCAGAGCACAAACTAAAAGGCATAGTTTGGTCTTTACTGATGAATGGCCCTAAATCCAAACAGGCCTGAAAATTTATTAGGATTAGACTACTTTGCATATTCTATTAAGGGTGTTGGAGCCAAGTTCTAATCTAACAATTCGATTTCTTCATTTTACTTAAATATTAAAATTGAAATTATTTCCTTCTTTAGAATTAATTAATTTGCAATTAGAATTATGTACACAGAGAGAAAATATCTAATTCAAATATTTTTTAAGTAAAACGAAAATATTGAATTTTAAATGTTAGATTTTGAATTCTTTGTATTATGGAAAAAGTATCGAAATTAAATATTTTTTCTCTCTGTACGCAGTCTTATATTTGAAAAAAGATTAGTGCTAGAGAGCGAAAAAATATTTATCTATAATTTTCGTAGAGTAAAAAAGAGAATCGAATTTTGACCTTAACACTTGGATCCAACGCCCACAGTTTTAATTTAAAAAAAAAGAGTACTCACTTGCCAAGCTAGAGCCAAATGTTTTCCAAAGTTGTATCCCTGCTGTTGCATTTCCTCGTTGTGCCCAGCCAATTTCAAAGTTCCCTGACACGATTTTCCTAAAAGAGCACCAGCGCTCAATACATTTCGCAAGGTCCATTCATTAAGAGCATAATTCGTACGATTCGCGGGAGGAATTGAAGGCAACGCATTATTTTGACTGTCTCTGCGTCCAATAAATTCCGCTTCAGCTAAATCCCGAACTGCACTCGACATCAGTTCTACGAGCTAAAAAAAATTACTTGATTAATTATAAAACTAATTATGAAGTGGAAGTATAAATATTATAAATTTTTATCTTACATCTTGATTTCTCAGTGCTGCAAGCTCTGCACAACTATTACCAAGTAAATAATCACCACTTAATAAGGCGATTTTATTCCCAAAGGTCATGTCATTCATTTCGGCAGCTTCAGGATAAACGCCAGGTTGAATATTCACTAGACCCTTGTGGACCAAATGGCTCGTACGTATCATCTCAGTAACTTCAGCTAGAGCACGTTGGCTACAATTTATTAATAGTAATAATTAATAAAAAATATAAATAAACACAATAGCGTAAAAATAAATCTTTATACTTTATTAAAATTGTTTTATTAAAAAGAAAATAATGATATATTCGTAAATTTAGTTGAACAGTGAAAGTAAATCAAAAATCAAATTAGAAAATCGGAAGATAATGACATTTCCATCGCATTTTTGCATTGGGGACAAATAGACATTTAAACTCTGACTGATCTTTGATCTCACTTTGTCAACAGATACTTCTTTTTATCTTCGTCTAATATTCAAAGAGACGAGCACTCATAGAGACTTCCGTTTCATATCTCAAAAGACACACGTGTTTTAATGCTAATATTGATTTCCATTTCAGGAAAGTGGCACATAAGTTTAAATGGTAATGCTAAGCATTCTTATAATGCAGGCGACCAACCCAGGCATGTTTTATTTTTCAATATAAAACCTGAATGCAGGGTGTCAAAGATTTGTCTTCAGGAGTTTTTAAGGATATTATGAAAGTGCTCGTAATTTATTCTTATTTTTATTAGTTTTTAAAACTATTTTTTTAAATTAATTTTTTAGAAATTAAAAAAATATATTGAAATCCCTTAAAATCTCTTGGAATTCTGTAAAGTTTTTGAAGTCACTATAAATCTCTTGATATCTTTTGAAATTTTTTTAAATTAAATAAAATTCCTCAACATCCATTCCACCTTCTGTAAATCTTTTAAAAGCTTTTACAATTTTTTTAAATCATTCAAAATGTCTTGAAGTCAATCAAATACCTCAAAATATCATGAAATCAAAATATCTCTTGAAACCCCTTAACATCGTTTCAACCTTTTGTAAATCTCTTAAAAGCTTTTGAAATACTTTAAAATCTTTTTCTCTTCAAAACTTTTTTGAAATTCTTTAAAATCACTAAAAATCTCTTGATAACCTTTAATACTTCGTGAAATCTTGCGAAATTTCTTGAAAATCCTTAAATTCTCTTGAAATCCTTTAAGTAATTTGAAATCTGTTAAAATTCCGGACAACGTAAGGTATTTTTTTTTTTATAATTGGAAGCAGATTAATTCAAAAATGTATGTGGTAATATTGTATAGAAGTGTTTTAAATTTTGTTTTCTTTAAATACTGCTTCATAAAATCCATTATTATGTAAAGAAGAATAAATAACGAATTTGAAATTTTAATTTACCTATGCAAAACACCTGCAGCTTTATCTTCTTCCATGTCATCAACATTCAAGTGACCAGCTGCTTTTGATATTAGGAGTACAATTAGTCCCCATGCCTGCATGTTGCGTCCATTATAAATTAGACTCCTGTCAATTAAAAAATGTGCTTAGATTTATTAATTCAAATCATCTCATTACCTGCTTAGAAAATCTTTTATATTGTACATTCTTCAAGCATGAAAGACTTTTAGTTTAACATTATTAAGGGGCACCACAGTTTTATGATTGGATCAAAATTATAATTTGTCCAGGTCAAGAACCATAAGATTTTTCAGCAAAATTTTAATTTTTTTTTTTAAATTAGCTATTTTATTGTATTTTAATTTTTGTTTACAATGGAGGGTCATTATATAGGATATATGTATATTTTAAGAAAAATTTTTTGTTTTATTTCAGACACTATGAAGGCTGCAATCATTACAGCAGTGGGAGACTTTTTTTTTAAGACTCAAAGGATGCTTTGCATATCTTGTTGAAAATCGAATATTTTTATTTGCAAAAATTACTTTGTAGTCATTATTTATGTACAAATATATCTACAAATTTTTTAAACATTTGATGCAATACTTTTTTTTAAGGGCGTTGGATCCAAATGTTAAGCTCGAAATTCCATTCTCCATTTTACTCAACGAAAATTACAGATAAATATATTTTCGCTCTGTAGCACTATTCTTTTTTCAAATATAAGATTGCGTACAGAGAGAAAAAATATTCAGTTTCGATAATTTTTCCATAAAACGAAGATTTCAAAATCTATCTTTAAAATTCAATAGTTTAGTTTTACTTAAAAATTTAAATTGAATATTTTCTCGCTCTGTGTGCATAATTCTAGATACAAATTAATTAATTATATAGAGGAAAATAATACAAATTTTAATATTTGTTCAGTAAAGTGAAGAAATCGAATTTTTAGATTAGAATTTGGCTCAAACACCTTTAAATTTTAAAAAATCACCTTTTTCAGGTCAAACTAGTTGTGCCCCTTAATTCTCCAGAGCTTCCTATGGAAAATTTGTCAATTAAATATTAATTATTAAATCATACAACTTACTTTGCAGTTTTCAACAGAGGATGATTGGAACCAACTAATTTCCTCAAATGAAGAGCAACATTGGCAATTTCGTCGCTGAGAAGCCACCGTAAACTCATAAAAGACGTAGGGTACCCCACAATTTTTTCCGCTTCCGAAACAGCTCTATTCCAATCTGGTTTCTGTTTTGTTGCAACTTTAGTGCTGAATGTTCTGAGTAAATCAAATTGCACTCCTTTCTCACGTTCAAAATATTGCTTCCGTTGATCATCGCTGCACGATTGGTACTTGTTGCACAGCAAAGTCGACGCGGAACGAGTCCTTCTTAGAACCAACAAAAGGGAAGTATTTGGAGACATTTTACAAAAATTGTTAGATTTGTCGCTTAAAAAAGTAGCACTTTTTTTCTACTGAATACTTCACAGAGCATCGACACTAAATGTACAATTCTTGATCTTTAGGGAACTTTCTCTTTTGTCCTGGATTTTCAATGGCACTTGCCCACTTTCCAAATTTCCCGCTCCGCCTCACTCGCAGTCGCTGAGCTAGATCGTTGATTCGCCAGATGACTGTCTGGCTTCCCCTGCCAAGTTTCACAAAAATCCTCTTCACTTTACGATGAAAGAGAAAGATAGATTCAAGCCGTCCGATGTCCGATTGAGGAAAGCGAAAGATTCTTCTTAATTCAACTAACCAGCTTGGGTTGCTAAACGCGTTTGGAATGCGGTTTACTAAGAGAGTTACGTCAATCGCGACAGCATTTTTTCTTTTGTAGTTTTTTCAACGACGACCTCGACATGCAAGAATGGCGTGAAAAATCCTGACACACGTGACAGCGCATGCTTATTAAACTTAATTGTGAATATCCATTATCCACAGTAACAATAGACACTTTAAAAGAAACTTCGTTGCTTGTCCTTTGTATTTATATAACAAACACGCACATTTGGTAAAGTTTGGCATAAATAGTCTTGATTGTGATTCATCTATTCATATTCATATGCACTGGACTTGGCTGCAAAACTCACAACTCTGAACTAGACGAATCGGTCTAAGACTGTACGGCCCTGCAAATGAAAAAAACGTATATGCAGTTTTTGTCAATGATAAATATTTTTTGCTAAAACTAGGCCACTTACCTCTGTTTTGTACAGACGGAGGTAACTGGCTTAGTTTTAGCAAAAAATGTTTATTATTGCGAGCGTAAAGTTACGGAAACTAAATTGCTCTTATGGTAAAGTTCAAAATTCGATTTCCTCATTTTACTTCAAAAATATTATAATGAGATACTTTTCAAATATAAGTATGCGTACAGAGCAAAAGTATATTTAGTTATAATACTTTTTCAGCGAAATGAAGAGATAAAGTTTTAATGTTGGTTTGCACCCTTAACTGTAGAAATCTTCCACTGTGATTTTTTTTTTCATAATTTTGAAATTTAATACATCGAAAATTTATTAACGAATTTAGGTTTCTTTTCTTGCTTTCTTGGGAAACGTAATTTCTACAAATTTTGTGTGTATATTTTGTTTGTATATCCGCAAATTTTCATATAAATTTACCAACCCATTTGCAAATTATTTAGATTTGAAAAAATAATGGGCTCTAATTTGTAATAATATTACTATGCCAAGATTACCAATGTAATTAATGCAACGTTCACACTAATAATAATACAAATATCGTCACTCATTGTAGCAAATAAATAATAAATAAATAAACCGAGTTAATGAGTATATCATGAAAATGATGTTCAAATTAATGACAATTAGAAATTATTTTTTCATTATGAAAATTTAGGGACGTTTGTGAAATTAGGATGTCCTAAAATTTTGATGAATATTCGAAGCCTCTTCTGAACGTATTTTTTTATTGTTGTTGAAAAAACGCAACCGGTTTCAACTGAATTATTCAGTTCCCCTCAGGCCTGATGATGTAGGTGCTATTTTTGGCCATTGTTTACTGAAAAATGAAAAGTTCACGTTTATGAATTTATATTTTTTATTTTTGTAGATATAAGAAAAAAAAGCCAATACCAGATAGTTGTTTTATAGAATATATAACCTATTTAAATCATCTTTAAAATTGCATACATACTCGATCTATATACAGTTATAATAAATCATTGCCAATATACTTGGACCTGTGACACAAGTTCAAACATTCGATTGAAATGATTGCATTATGTCGTTAAATTTTTTCTTACATTATCTTTGCAGATTTTTCCTTAGAATCTGTTCTCGATAATCTTGACCTTTTGGAATCATGCAATCATATTACTTTAATACCAATAATCTAAAATGAAGTTAAATATCATTGGAAAGAAAATATAATGTTCATTGAAATTTTTAAATGGAAATGATTAATTTCTTATTTAAATTGGAAACTGATTATTTAAGTTTTCATCTCCTCAAACTATTTCAAAGGGTATATATCTTGATCCATTCTTTATTTATTAATTATATTTTTGTCAGGTTTTCATTTTCAGTACCCCTTTAAACAGAAGTCTTGTGAATGAAAAATTTTATGAAGTACAATAGTCACTTATCACAGATACCTGCTTATTTAATTATTGTAGTTATCGCTATTTTATCAAAAAATTATCTTATGTTGCCTCTGTCTCGCTTCTTGATCTCATTTTGACTTTGGTGCACATCCTTCTCTCCTCAACTGTTTCGTCTGATCGTCCAATTTATCTAGATTCTTACTGTTAGGTGGCTTATAATTGCTTACGTGATCAACTCGAATAGTTCTTCCCAAAATCTGAAAAGAAAGATTTATAATTTTATTGTAAGTTTAACTTTAGTTTGGTTTATAAAATCATACTATACAAGATCCTATTTTAAAGTCTATAAAATAGAAAATTATATAATGGGAAAAGTTTATAACAGAAATTAAACTTGGGTTACGCTAATACATTAGGTAAGAATCGGTAACAATGAATCGTCAGTTATTTATCCTTTTTTTTACGGAAGAAATTACACAAAGTAAATTTCTGGGATTTACTCAAGGCTGGATTCGTTACGGTGAGTTCAAGTTTAAGTACGAGTTGTCGACCATAACAGCCAATAGTCAATATTGATTATATTTTATTAAAGCTATTGCAGGAGGGTCAAGAAATCTGTAGAATACTCTAACCTGCAGGGCTAATTTCGTCGACTTTTTGAGGCCACAGGAAGGACTTTTTAAAAGTTTTTTCAAGTCCTGAAGGGAAAGCAGGCTCAAACTTAGGGGACTTGGTGTTTCGATTTTTGATTAGAGGACAATATCGGCGTAATTCAATAATTTTACCTTGCGTATTTACCGATGTATCTCACACACACATTGACAGCAATGGACAAAATGGCCAGCGTCGTTGAATACACCAGGTAAAATTATTGAATTACGCCGATATTTTCCTCTAATCAAAAATCGAAACACCAAGTCCCCTAAGTTTGAGCCTGCTTTCCCTTCAGGACTTGAAAAAACTTTTAAAAAGTCCTTCCTGTGGCCTCAAAAAGTCGACGAAATTTGCCCTGCAGGTTAGAGTGTACTCTCAAATTTCACCATTTTTTCGCTTTTCCTGCAACAGCCTTAAACTCAAACTCTACAAAAACTCGATCTCATCCTCAAAAGTAATTGTGTATTTTGGGTAGAATTCGTCCTGAAATTGGTTTCATTTACGCATGATTATGCCTTTCTACCACAGAGTTAATGTATATGAAAAAATCTTGCCTTTATTCCATTAAAATTGTCAACAGCTAATATGGTGCTTCTTTGATCTTCATAACATAGGAACCCGTAGCCCTTTTGTTTTCCTGTAAATTTGTCTCTAATCAAGTTTAGATTGACAACTTCGCCATACCTGCAAATAAAATAACGATTAAGCTTAAAAGCATCAATAGGATTAAAAAATACTATTTAATCGACGAAAATTAAATTCTTACTTACTGTGAAAAGATTGCAATTATATCTCCTTCTGTTAAATCGAATGGAAGACCGCCAATAAAAATCCAAGCACTATCTTTATATTGATCGTGCCAAGAGGTTTTCAATTTTCCTTCCAATTCTTGCTCACCAAGTTTTGCGATATTTTTTACATTTCTAGAGACAAAAATATATTAACAGTATAATTACAAATTGAACTTTGAGGTTTTGTTATGATTGACTTCATTTATATTTTGCAAGCGTGAACTCTACTTACGTTAAGGGATTCATTGTGTCCTTTGTATTTAAAATGAAATTTAACGTAACGAAGTAAAACTTCGTTTTAAGAGTACATTTAATTAAAAAATATTATGCATAATTGCACACAGAAGCCAAACTCCAACAACGCCAAAACGTTAATTGACAACCAAAGTTAACATAGTATAAGGTATTACAGTGTAGCCTGCGCGCGCATGGTTTTGGTTTAATGCTAGAGGTATTCTCCCATTGGTCAAATTTTTAGCGCGTAATTCAAAATCGAGTTAATTTAATTGGATTTAGACTCGCGTGCCATATTACGACCAATTGCAGAATTTTTCTGGTTGAGAGTTGAGATGTACAGTGCCCTGCATTAATGCCTTCCCCTGTAAACCTGTCAACCCAACCCTGGTTTCCATAAGATTCTAATGGAAACCAGGGTTGGGTTGTCATGTATACAAGGGAAAGCATTAATGCAGGACACTGTACCAGGTGTATAAGCTTAAATCCGCTGTTTGCTCAGAGATGGCGGTAGTGAATATATTTAGATACAATAGAAACGTCATGCTTTTTTTTTGTGTGAGTTCGACACCTGTCTACATAAATCAGTGCACATAGTCAGTTTTTTTATACAACACTAGTGCCACTGCCGGCCGCTACGCGGCCGTCGTCGCACTACCGTTTCTATGTTCTATGTTCTTTTCTACATTCAATATTCTCAATGCTTTTTTTCTTATTTCGATACTTTTCGAGACAAATTCGAGACTTTTCGATATTCGACTTTGTTCAATTCGAGATTTTTCAGGGGTAGGTATACAATCGAACAAAATCTCGATTGACCAAGATTCCATTTGGCCAAAAAATGGAATAGTTTGTGCTGGTGAGAAAAAGTGTTATGAAGACGGTCGTGCCAGTGCTCTCAAACGGGCTACCTGCGCGCGCAGCACGTGTTGGCTTCCTGCTGGAGAAATTCTGCAATTGACTGTAATTTGGCGCGCGATTCAAAATCGAATTAAATGGACCAATAGAAGAATTTCTCTACCGGTAAGCAAACACGTGCTGCGCGCGCAGGTAGTCCCGTTTGAGAGCACTGGCACGACCGTCTTCATAAGACGTTTTCTCATCAGCACAAACTATACCATTTTTTGGCCAAATGGAATCTTGGTCAATCGAGATTTTGTTCGATTGTATACCTACCGCAGTGCTCTCAGATTTGAAACGAGACGAACTTGACACAATGAAAGGTCTATGTCCGTGTGAAATAAGTAGGAGATCGTAATGATTGCGCGCGCAGCAAATTCTCCTCTTCTGAGTTTGAAAACCCGAAGATGTACGATTGCCTTCGGAAAACTTCGGGCGGTCTATGCTATTTATATCTCCTAGAT
>UCOK01019738.1:0-12081 GCA_900474325.1 Synergus umbraculus | reverse complement strand
AAATATTCATTTTATATTATAATATAAAAATTTTGAAAAATGTAGAATATTTGCCTAGTGTTTTATAAAAAATAATTTAAATCCAAGCAAAATATGTGTCCGAAATTTGAGCGAGTGAGACATACAAATGTCAATTGATCACTTTGGGGCGTGTACCTATTGAGATAGCTATAAATATAGAACAATAATTATTTGATTTTCGACTTTGTTTATATACTTCTCGGTCTTAAAAGCTAATACTGAAATGAAAACATTGTTGTGGATTTTGGGGATAAAATAAAGTCACACAATGCTGTATCGTGACGATTCGCGTTTTAATGTCGTTGATAAGAGCAAGAATCCTTACTTTGCTAAGATTTAATTTAATCAAATAACCCACGCAACATTCTCAAACGAAAAAGTGAGGTTATGTCCCTATTGAAAAAATCTTTGTGTTATTTTCGGACGAGGAAAATACGAGGAAATCCACGAGGATTTTCAAATTCTTCGAAGGAATCCTCGAATCAGAGAATTAATCCTTGCAGAATTCCTCGAGGAATTTTCTCGTGTTTTCCTGCTTCGGAAATAACTCGAGAATTTTTTCAATAGAGATCATTACGCATTTACAATTTTATATATATGTGCCTACAATTTTTTATAAGTACTTACCAGTAACGCAGCACAACTTTGATAACGCAGCACGATAACGAAAACTCAACTCGATACAATTTAGACGCCGAGAGAACAAAATCCACAAAATCTGACAAAATCTATATATATATATATATATGCATTTGATTTCAATTTATGATATGAAGTAATTTTACGAACTTTACAACTTTCAAAAATAAAAACTTCGGAAATTAGAAAAAAATCTTTTAATTGAAAAATTAAGTTATTTTATCCATTAAAAATTTTTGAAAACTTAATGTATCGAATCTATACAAATTTTTTATTTACAATTGAAATACCGCATAATAGAAGAGGGTGTAAAATATTTAGGTCCGAGAGCAAACGGTTATGTTTAAATTTTGAGAATTTTTAATTTCGGTAAATTTATGTCATCCCGAACATCATGGTACCTACACGATGTGCGTCACATAACATCAACACTGTGTGTCTGCATAGTGCGACGCATTGTGCTCGCACTTCGGTGCCCATCACTGAAACGCAGCACGTGTTGGCAAAATTAAAGAATTTTCGCACGCACGACATGCCCCCCCCCATGCCCTGCTGGTTACGTGTATCGCACGATTGTTATCTGGGTAGGAAGAGATAGATATAACTGCAAACGGAAATACACTGGTGGATAGAAAGGGATAGCCTTTTGGGGATGCAAAATGGATACTTGGAAGAGATAGAAAAGTTCTATCTCTCTCTATCTCCAAATTTCTATCTATTTCCTTCCAGCAGGGAAACGATAAAAAGAAATAATGAAGGCTAAGGTAAATAATAAATTAAATAATAATTACAGAATCGTATACATCTCCCATGAATGTCACAAACCTGGTATACCCCTTCGAGCTGTGGAGCAATTTTAAATGTTCCGTCTATTTTGATGATAGTGGTCGACTTGCACTTCATTATCAAATCTTCTGAAGCACATACGACAGAGGGGAATTCTTCAGCATCAATAACAGTCCATACTGAAATTGTGTAATTTTTCATTAAAATTGTGCCTTTTTCTGGTCCATTATTTTTTTTAGATAAAACCAATACTTTCTCATATGTATGATGAGCATGTAAAAATATTTTCTACTTTTATTTTTGAAGTATTTTAAAATTTTGAAATTTTCATGCTAACCTTTCAAAAACGGCAGTTATAACATCATGTGGCTGCCCCACAGATGTTTTGGAACTTTCAAAACAAGCCGTGTTTAAGCCTGCAAGACTTATATCTGGGATACAAGTGTGACTGCCATTTTTTATTTCTATCACGTCTGGTTTTGAGTCCCAAATGATCCTACTTCCTTGACAAAAAACTGGATATTTGTAATTTTCACATACCATGTAGCTGTAATATATTAAATGTTATGAGTGAACCAAACATATTTAACCCTTAACTGGCACTGTGGGTTAAAACGACTCCAAAAAATTGTTGAGCTTTCATTTTGCAAAATAAATACCTTTTTTGGGAGCATCAATATCACAGTAATTTTTTTCTTAAAGCATAGTATCTCAAGCATGTACCCATAAATGTTTAGCTAAAAATATTAAAAATTACTCATCTTATAATTTTTTAAGTAAAAAAACTGATTTTTTCCGTTTTCTTTTTTTCAAGAATTTTGAGGTTTCATTTTGCAAAATTAATACCTGTTTGGGAGAATCAATATCACAATAATTTTTTTCTTAAAGCATAGTATCTCAAGCATGTACCCATAAATTTTTAGCTAAAAATATTAAAAATTGCTCGACTTACAATTTTTTAAGAAAAAAAACTGATTTTTTCCGCTTTCTTTTTTTTAACACTTTTTTTAACTAAGTTGATTTAAATAAATGGCTACGAAACCAATTCGACTTTAAAAAATATATTTTAAACTACATCTGATAATTTTTTTGTGCATGAATATTGGATACCGGCTGCGCGTGGCTCGTTTAAACACGCTGGGGTCTTAAAGACCTCCAGTGCCAGTTACGTATATTAGTACCAACAGTGCCAGTTAAGGGTTAAATTAATCTGTTGGGTGCAGTTCCGAAAATCGGTAACCTCCGATTTTCCTTGAGCTCCGTTTACTTATGTATTTTAACGCGCTGATTACGAATATGATAGTAAAAATTGTCGACTAGTCGATTTTCATGGTGAAACCATGAAAAAACCATAAAAACAGTGGTTTTATGCCTTTATCTCAGCTAATATGCTAAATTAAAAAATGTTTCAAACAGAAGTTGTGGACCTCATTGAAATACACATTTTTTGTTTAAGGAGTTACTCAGGATGAAGAATTAATGAACAGAAAAATCTTAAACTTTGCAGAGCGTTAGAATATAGTAGAAATTTATCTGTACGAAATTTCAAGGTCTGAGGTGTGTTTTTTAGTGAGATATACATATTTCTATTTTACGGCTCTCGAGTCAATTCAACATTGGCTTTTATGGAAAATCGCAGAATTTATAGTGTATTATCATTGATATCTTTTTAACTGACGAACAGATCACAACGGGATTGGAACATTAGAAAGATAAGATGATCAGAAATATTTATTAACTTTAATAACATTCAAAGATGGGTTCTAAAAGTAATAACAAATACGATAAAGATTGGAAATCGCTGTGATTTGGGTCTTTGATTGGATATGTGGCAACGTCGCATGCGTCGGTTATAACATATATTAGACTGTAGACACATATTATACTCGCAAACACGAGCCAAAAAAATGCGACGTTGTAAGATCTAAATACTACTGTAGTCAGACTACGTGTTTAACCCTGTTTTGACTAGGCGGGTAGGTGAGTAACTTCCTTAATGAGCGCGTCAAAATACATATGTGAACGACCTTCTAACCATATTTAAAATTTTTTTTTTTTTAATATTATTTAATATTTTTTAATTTTAAAAATATTGCAAATTGAATATTATAGTACAATAACTCTTTAATATTAAAAAAAAATAAATACAGTCAACGTGAGATATGGCTTAACATTTATCAGTAGGATTTTATATTGAAATGCGTGCAAAATCTAGTGACAAATATGTTAAGGCATATATCACGGATACTGTACATACGTAAACATTTCTTCTTTTTCCTTCTGAAGCTTCCTCGAATGGCGGTAATACCGATGATGCAGATCGCCATAGCACCTATTAGCTCCATTATAATAATCCAAGGAGAATTCTTTTTCTTTGAATTTTATAGGTTTCGGTTTTGAGGGAAATCGTGGAAGCCTGTTTCGCGGCAAATCCATTGTCGAAATTATATTTCCCAATTTAGATGTCCTTAAATTTTTTACATTTGTTAAATTAAATATATAAAAATAAAAATTTTAAATAAAATATTATATAAATTCCATGAAATCCTTTAGAATTATTTTACAAAATCGTTTACAAATCATAAAAATCTCATGAAATTCTTTAAAATTCTGTAAAGTGCAAAAACCTCTTGAAATTCTATAAAATTCTACAAAATCTTTTACAAATCATAAAAATCTTTTGAGATTCTTTAAAATTTTAATCAAATCCCTTAAAATCCTTTAAAATTCCCCAAGAATATTTATAAGTCTTATAATTTCCATAACTCTTCAAGTTTTTTAAAATCCTTCATAATTCCATTAAAAAATTTTAAAACCTTTAAAATAACTAAAGATTTCTTCAAATTTCTAAAAGCCTCTTGAAATTCCTCAAAATTCTACAAAATCTTTTATAAAAATCATAAAAATATCGTAAAATATCTTAAAATTCTGACATGTCTTTTAAAATTCTTTTAAATTCCACCAGAATATTTATAATTTTCAAGAATCTTTTAAAATTCTTACAAGTTTGTTACAATCCTTTATAATTCCACGAAAAACTTTTTTAAATCCCTTAAAAAAACGTAAAAAACTTTTATAATAATATTCATAAATATTTTACACTTTGAATATTCATACATAAATATGTATACAAATAAATATTGATAAACTTTAAAATTATTTTGCACCTTGAGTTCTTCGGTAATTTTCGTTTCCAAATCTGGTCAAATAAAAATAAAAACAGATATGTCTAATTCAATAATGAACAGAAATGACAGAAACAGTCTAACAACATCTACATAGCAACCACGAAACCATGCAACGAAAGTTTTTTTGTTTAAAAGTCGCGGCTTTTATTTTCGAAACAAACCTCAATTTTCAAAAAGAAAACAAAAAATATAAGTCTGTGCAAGAAATGTAGGAAAGTTTGGTTGTCCAGGCTTGCACAACTCAGCACATTTTTCTGATTTTTAAAATTTGCATTTTTGAAAAATCCGAGTCTAAAATTAATTCCAAATCTTAAAACGTTGATCTATTTTCGAAAATATAAGTCTGAGCAGCAAATGTTGCAGGAAAGTTTGGTTTTCTAGGATAGCACAACTCAGCACATCTTTCTGATTTGTAAAATTCGCAATTTCGAAAATTCCGATTCAAAAATTAATTCCAAGTAAAAAAAAGTTGATCTATTTTCGAAAATATAAGTCTGAGCAACAAATGTTGCAGGAAAGTTTGGTTGTCTAGGCTACCACAACTCAGCACAACTTTCTGATTTTAAAAATTCGCAATTTCGAAAATTCCGAGTCAAAAATTAATTCCAATGCCAAAGAAGTTGATCTATTTTCGAAAATATAAGTCTGAGCAGCAAATGTTGCAGGAAAGTTTGGTTGTCTAGGCTAGCACAATTCAGCACATTTTCCGATTTTAAAAATTTGCATTTTTGAAAATTCCGAGTCAAAAATTAACTCCAAGTCTTAAAACGTTGATCTATTTTCGAAAATATAAGTCTGAGCAACAAATGTTGCAGGAAAGTTTGGTTGTCTAGGCTAGCACAATTCAGCACATCTTTCCGATGTTAAAAATTCGCATTTTTTAAAAATCCGAGTCAAAAACTAATTCCAAGTCTAAAAAAGTTGATCTATTTTCGAAAATTAAAGTCTGAGCAACAAATGTTGCAGGAAAGATTGGTTGTCTAGGCTAGCACAACTCAGCACATCTTTCCGATTTTAAAAATTCGCATTTTTGAAAATTCCGAGTCAAAAATTAATTCCAAGTAAAAAGAAGTTGATCTATTTTCGAAAATATAAGTCTGAGCAACACATGTTGCAGGAAAGATTGGTTGTCTAGGCTAGCACAACTCAGCACATCTTTCCGATTTTAAAAATTCGCATTTTTGAAAAATCCGAGTCAAAAACTAATTCCAAGTCCAAAGAAGTTGATCTATTTTTGAAAATATAAGTCTGAGCAACAAATGTTGCAGGAAAGATTGGTTGTCTAGGCTAGCACAATTCAGCACATCTTTCCGATTTTAAAAATTCGCATTTTTTAAAAATCCAAATTAAAAATTAATTCCAAGTCCAAAGAAGTTGATCTATTTTCGAAAATTAAAGTCTGAGCAACAAATGTTGCAGGAAAGATTGGTTGTCTAGGCTAGCGCAACTCAGCACATCTTTCCGATTTAAAAATTCGCATTTTTGAAAAACCCGAGTCAAAAACTAATTCCAAGTCCAAAGAAGTTGATCTATTTTTGAAAATATAAGTCTGAGCAACAAATGTTGCAGGAAAGATTGGTTGTCTAGGCTAGCACAATTCAGCACATCTTTCCGATTTTAAAAATTCGCATTTTTTAAGAATCCGAGTCAAAAACTAATTCCAAGTCCAAAGAAGTTGATCTATTTTTGAAAATATAAGTCTGAGCAACAAATGTTGCAGGAAAGATTGGTTGTCTAGGCTAGAACAACTCAGCACATCTTTCCGATATTAAAAATTCGCATTTTTTAAAAATCCAAATTAAAAATTAATTCCAGGTCCAAAGAAGTTGATCTATTTTCGAAAATTTAAGTCTGTGCAACAAATATTGCAGGAAAGATTGGTTGTCTAGACTAGCACAACTCAGCACATCTTTCCGATTTAAAAATTCGCATTTTTGAAAAACCCGAGTCAAAAACTAATTCCGAGTCCAAAGAAGTTGATCTATTTTTGAAAACATAAGTCTGAGCAACAAATGTTGCAGGAACGATTGGTTGTCTAGGATAGCACAATTCAGCACATCTTTCCGATTTTAAAAATTCGCACGTTCGAAAATTCCGAGTCAAAAATTAATTCCAATATCAAAGAAGTTGATCTATTTTTGAAAATATAAGTCTGAGCAACAAATGTTGCAGGAAAGATTGGTTGTCTAGGCTAGCACAAATCAGCACATCTTTCCGATATTTAAAATTCGCACTTTCGAAAATTCCGAGTGAAAAATTAATTCCAAGTCCAAAGAAGTTGATATATTTTTGAAAATATAAGTCTGAGCAAGAAATGTTTTAGGAATGTTTTATTGAGCTAGGCTAGCACAGCTCAGCACAGATAAATGCTTACTAAGTGCATTTTGGTCTCTTATAAGGATCTAGTGTGGTCCTATCTGTGATTCCTTAAACGAAATATACGGAAATCTGTCAGGGTCTATATCGGTTCGAAAAGGGGCATGGGTGGATAAATGCTCAAGAAATGCATTGTGGTCTCATATAAGGGTCTAGTATGGTCCTATCTGTGATTCCTTAAACGCAATATATGGGTATCTAACAGAGTCTACATTGGTTCGAAAAAGGTCATAGGTCGACAAAGGCTTACTAAGATCATTGTGGTCTCTTATAAGGGTGTAGTGTGGTCCTATATGTGATTCCTTAAACAAAATATATGTGTTCTTAGCAGGATCTGTATGGGTTCGAAAAGGGACATGGGTGGATAAATGTTTACTAAGTGCCTTGCGGTCTCTTATAAGGGTCTAGTGTGGTCCTATCTGTGATTCCTTAAACGAAATATACGGAATTCTAGCAGGGTCTATATCGTTTCGAAAAGGTGCATGGGTGGATAAATGTTCAAGAAATGCATTGTGGTCTCATATAAGGGTCTAGTATGGTCCTATCTGTGATTCCTTATAAGCAATATATGTGTTCTTAGCAGGATCTGTATGGGTTCGAAAAGGGACATGGGTGGATAAATGTTTACTAACAATAAGTGCATTGCGGTCTCTTAGAAGGATCTAGTGTAGTCCTATCTGTGATTCCTTAAAAGAATATATGGTTTTCTAGCAGGGTCTATATGGTTTCGAAAAGGGACATGGGTGGATAAATGTTTACTAAGTGCATTGCGGTCTCTTATAAGGATCTAGTGTAGTCCTATCTGTGATTCCTTAAAAGAATATATGGTTTTCTAGCAGGGTCTATATGGTTTCGAAAAGGGACATGGGTGGATAAATGCTTACAAAGTGCATTGCGCTTTCAAAATAAATCACATTAAGTTTCCAAAAAATTATCAAGAATTTTGTAAACTTTATTCTCTTGTAATAAATAATATCTTATTTATCATGTTTCAAGTTTTTTAAATTTATACCCAGATAGGATATAAATGGTAATCAATGTACTCTTCCATGGAATCCAGATAAAACCCATCCGCACAAAATTGTTGTTTCCCGTTTAGAACCCAGATAAAACCCTTCTTAGTGCCTGATACGACCTGGTTGAAACCCAGCTAGAACGCACTTGCACACAATTTTTAATTCCCATTTAGAATCCAGGTAGAACCATATATTATACCCTGTTGCAAAATCCATATAGTACTCCAGGTTTACACTGATATAAACCCATGGTCTAACGGGGTTCTATCTGGGTTCTAACGGTTTTTTTAAGCAGGGATGTGTAAGAACTATAGTATTGTACTTCTGATTGGTCAACTTTGTTGCTTTGTAGTTTGAAAACTACGCATTTTTTAATGTTTTGTTATGGTAGTTTTAGACTTAGTTTTTACTCTAGTATTTGTAATTATGATATTTTTTTTCGAAGTCGTCATGGCCAAATTCATATGTGAAAAACCGCAAATGCACAATATAATATTTTTTCATTCGAGCTCGCGGGGTCCCTTCGATGTGGGAGCTCGGGTCTATAGCCCCAGCTAGCCCCCCCTTAATTCGCTCTTGTGTGGACTCTTAGAGTGCACTAGGGGTGGATGCCCCTTATTTGTTTTGAAAAATTAATAGATCAGCTAAATATTTGTGGTGGAAGATGAGATTAGATTAGATTCATTCCACAGATATTGCCATTTTTTGGCATTTACTCCAATAGTCTTAATGTTAAAATAAATTCCCTGGCGAAGGATTCGGATAGAAAATTTCCCATCCGAATGAATCCAAGCCAATTAGATGTTTGAAGGAAGATACCTATCCGCAATGATTCAGATTCATTCGGATTCATTCGGATTGAAAAATTACTTCGGAGTTGTTCGGATTCATTCGGATTCATTCCGATTGAAACTTCGGATTCATTCGGATTGAAAAATTTCTTCGGATTGGCTCGGATTCATTCGGATCGAAAAATTTCTTCGGAATGGTTCGAATTCATTCGGATTGAAAAGTTTCTTCGGAAAAGATCGGATTAATTCCAATTGAAAATTCGGATTCACTCGGATTGAAAAGTTTCTTTGGAATGGTTCGGTTTCATTCTTATTCGCTCGGATAAAGATTTCGCATTGGCCCGGATGACTTCGGATTGGCTCGGATTGGAATCCTATCCGAAGATTTCGCCAGGGTTCTACATAATTTGAAAATGTCCTAATACGTTGACAAAACACAAAGATAACTTCAAATAGTTCAAATGAAATATTTTCCATCAATACTTGATGATTTTTACTTGAAAATATCTATTTGCCTAAACCAGGGTTGTAAAATTTCATGAAACTTTGGGGGTATGGAGTTCTGTCTCTTTCTCTTTCATTATAACGCAACGCAAAACACAATAATGGGATACCAGCCCAGGGTGACGTCCCATGTATCCGGAATGCATTGCGTTTTAGCGAAAAATCATGGGATTGAGAGAGATACACTAATACTACTATCTCTCTTACTCTCACGGTTTTGCGAAAAAACGCAATGCATTCCGGATCCCATCATTGCGTTTTGCGTTACGTCATAATAAGAGAGAAAAAGATAAAAGTATACTTTTTTCTCTTTTACTCTCATTATAACGCAATGCAAAACGCATCCATGGAACACCAGCCTAAGAAGACCAAAGTCCTATACATGGACTTCACGCAAAAAAAGAATATTTTTCGGGAAGTACACGAGCCTGAACACCTGAATTTTCCGTGCGTTGGGCTAGTATAAACACATGTTCAAAATTGGGCGCCAACATGGGACTGCGCCTTCAAAATTTGAAAGTTTAAATCTTTCAATGAAACGTTTCATAGCTTACAACTCTAGCCCAAACTAGTTAGCCTTTATTAATATATGGTGATTTTTACATGAAAATATCCATGTGCCTGAGAAAACACCATGTGACTGTTCCATAAGTTTGTCTCATTCGTACATTTTCCACACATTTTCCCCGGAAAATGTGCAAATGAGACAAACATATGGGATAGTCACATGGTAGAGTGAGAAGAAGAACATTTTCCTAAAAGGTGTAAATGCAGCTTTAGTGGTATGATTAGAATAATATGTACACTTTACAGTCAGGCTGGCGTCCCATGATTGCGTTTCAACGCAACGTTGAATACAAACTCATGTGAGTGAAAGAAATAGAAGTCTACTTTCGTCTCTTTCACTATCATGAGTTTGCGTTTAAAACTACTTTGGAACGCAAACATGGGACGCCAGCCTTAGGTTGAAGTCCCATGGATCCGAAATGCGTTGCGTTTTTGTGTAAACCCGTGAGAGTAAGAGAGATAGTAGTAATAGGGCGTCTCTCTCACTCACATGGTTTGAGGCAAAAACGCAACGCCTTCCGCATCCATGGGACACCAGCCTTGAGTTGCGCACGTAATATACCTTAGGTAAATTACGTAGTTTTTAAAATTTAATTCACATTTTCAAGATGGCGACTGCGTTTATATTATCGACATATAGAAATGGACTGCGGGACCCTGTAGGAAAGCGCGTAATAATGCGTCAGAGAGAGAAGTTACAACGGAGTGTAGTTTTGTCTCTTTCTAGCCGAAGCTAATTGGTTGAGCTCCACCAAGCTCCACCCACCGAAAATGCTCTCAACCAATTAGCTTCGGCGAGAAAGAGACAAAACTACACTCCGTTGTAACTTCTCTCTCTGACGCATTATTACGCGCTTTCCTACAGGGTCCCGCAGTCCATTTCTATATGTCGATGGTTTATATATTTAGAAAATCAACATAAACTAATTTTTGAATAAATGAGGGTGCCGTTCTATTGTGGCATAAGATGCTAAACAGAAAGCAAAAAATCATTAGAGTGAAAGAGAAGGCAGATTTTCTTTTTTCTTTCACTCTTATGATTTTCTGCTTTCTGCTTTGCGTTTTCTGCTAACATAGGACGGCACCCAGAGATATTGTTAGGGTGGCGTCCCATCGATCCGGAATGCGTTGCGTTTTTGCATAAAACCATCAGAGCGAGAGAGATGGTCGTATTAGTGCGTCTCTTTCACTCTCATGGTTTTAGACAAAAACGCAACGCATTCCGAATCCATAGGAAGCGACCCTAAGTGTGAGTTCCCATGCAGGCGCAAAATGCAAAGCGCAAAACGAATAGCCAATGATAGAGCATCTTTGAGAAGACAGAAATTTAAAAGTGTTCTGCAATTGGCTGTTCATTTTACGCTTTGCGTTTTGCGCCCACTTGGGACAAACATAACCTCAAAATACCCTAACTAATAAGTTTTGACCAATACTTGATGATTTTTATTTTCAGATATCCATTTCCGGTGAAAAAGACCAAACGAAACCTCAAAATACCATAAATAATAAGTATTTACCAATACTCTATTATTTTTATTGTAAAATATCCAATTCCGTTGAAAAAGAAGAAACATGACCTCAAAATACCCTAACTAATAAGTTTTTACCAATATTTGTTGATTTGTATTTTAAAATATTCATTTCCGTTAATAAATGCCAAACATAACCTCAAAATACTCTAACTAATAAGTTTTTAACAATACTTGATTTTTATTTTAAAATATCCATTTCCGTTAATAAATAACAAACATAACCTCAAGATACCATAACTAATAAGTTTTTCCCAATACTTGATGATATTTCTTTTAAAATTTCCATTTTCGTCAAAAAATAATAATATAAATAAATATTCTCTGTTCTCCGTTTAATTTTCTCATCGCATAATGAATATATTCTTTGCGCCGCATCTATTCATTTCATTCATTATAAAATGGAAGATGCTTACAGTTATTATTGGCTTTGGACTATGTTCCGTCGTCACAACACTTTTTATAAAACTAATTTTATTATTCTAAATCTTCGCGCGGCTATAGATCTATCAAGCAGTAGAATAAAGGAGAAGCGCTCCTGCGCATGAGCGGCGTTGGCAGCACACATTAATTATAACACTCTATCATAATCGATCGTGCCGTGCAGAGCTCTCGCGCGCGTATATCTCTTGTCGCATGCCCTTGCGCATAAAAAAGCCTGTTC
>UCOK01019737.1:0-11470 GCA_900474325.1 Synergus umbraculus | reverse complement strand
GGCTAAAATTTGGATATGTTATTCTAAACATGTGTCGCTATCGCATGAACCAGAATAATAATTATTGATTAATATTTAGCCTTTTTTTAAAACAATTTACGGTTAAAAAAAGGTGAAAAATCTTCAAGTCGGCCATTTTGTATTTATTTTTTTCGGAATTCAATTATTCTGGTTCATGCCAAAAGCGACAGATGTGTAGAATAACATATCCAAATTTCAGCCCGATCGGTCTTATAGTTTTCTCTGAATCATGCACGCCAGTTTTTAAAATGGATAACTTCCGGCAGCCATACCAGCCAGATTTATTATTAAAAAAAAAAATTTTTTTTGTAATAGTGTTTTATATCTATAATCATGTGTGAAAAGTTCGGATTTGTAATATAAATTTTAATCTGATAAAAAAATTCTTAAAAAAAAAGGTGAAAACTTTGGTACTAACCCCTTCATAAAACCGGCTTATAAAGTTTTCACCTGGACATTATGTGTCCAGTATATTATCATGTAAATGACCGCCTCGGGATTTTTCGCAACAATTGATCCTTTTGAGGTAATTCTCGGTCACATTTTGGCAGATTCCGGGAGGTATCTCAATCATAAATTGACGAATGTTATTTTTTAAGTGCTCTAAATAAAGTTTGAGGATTATTTACATAAACAAGGTTTTTTACGTAGCCCCACAAAAAAAGTTCAGCGGTGTAAAGCCACATGATTTCTGCGAGGCGGCCATTTACATGATATAATGTTTAACACATAATGTCAAGGTAAAAACTTTATAATAAAAAAAAATTCATAACAAATTTCATATTATATGTGTTTTATTAAGGATTACTTAGGTGAAGAAAGAACGTTTCTTTACAGTTCGAAAGTACGAGAATCTAATTTCGATATAATCACATGTTCTTTTTTGTGATAAGATAGGATCTATCTATAATCAATTTAATTTACTGTTTACATTTTTAATCATTAAAAGTTTTTTTATCATTATTTTAAGGTAAACGCAGGGGAATTGGGTAGGCAAGGGCATAAACTCGAATTTCTGGTAGCAGAAACCTACGGAGAGGAAGAAACAAGCATTTTGATGACAGCTGATCTTTGGACGAAAAACATCAGTGCTTACATTGGACCACAGGAAACCTGCGTTCACGAGGGTCGAATGGCAGCAGCGTTCAATATACCGATGATATCTTATGTAAGAACACGCTTTTCAGAATCCTTATCTAATCGATAGTAAAAAGCAGAGACCTGCAACTAAAATTCAAAGTGTGCTTAGATCGATACCGACTACGTATTTAGTTTTTTAGAAGAGAAAAAAATTATTTTAGAAAGCTATTGAGCCATAAAAAATATATACAGCATATTCCCTGGCGAAAGTTTCGAATAAAAAAAATTCTATTCTTCTGAATCCAATTTATTCCGAAATTCGTATTCGAATCAAACAGTATCACTCTAGGGGGGCGATTAAGTAACTTTTCACGCTCACTCTCACGTTCACTTTCACATTCACTTTTTGGTTTCCCATTTTTTGATTTTCACTTTTTCCAAATAGACGTGAATACCAATTCGACTTAATCTAGGGTAGACCGGGGCGGGATGGGCATATCGGGTAATATGAGCCACTTAATTTTCTCGTAAGTTATACATTTTTTTAAAACTGTTCTTTTTGTGCTATTATCAGATTCTGTAATCAAACTGCCTTTTAAAAAAAATGTCGCTTAATGTTGAATAAATTCGTATAAAAGGAGAATTGAAGTTTAGAGTACTCTATCTTACTATTTTGCCTTTTGTTTAAACTGCCAGGATTCACTCAAAATCAAACATTAGATGTTTTTCCAATAATTATTCAGATACATAATTAATTAAACTTAAATTTTTTACAGATTTATATATAATTGTAAAACAAAAAAAGATGCAATTTGGATTTTACTTGAAATTGTCACATGCGACGGAATGAGCCACTGTTTTGTGGCGAAATGAGACACCTTTTCGTAAGCCAACTAACGTAACATAACCTCTTCATTTGCAAAATTTCTAATTCTTCTTTCAAAATATATGAAAGATATATTTTTTTTATTTAATATGTTTTTATATAATATCTACTTCTATAAAATAATAAATAATGTCTTTAAATTGAGTGGCTCATCCCGCCCCAGTGCATGTCTCATCCCGCGCCCGGCATGGGGCGATATGAGCCAAACGCACTAGTCTTTCATTTTTGTTTCTATTACCACAAATTAGTTCTTTTTTACCTTAATCTTGGTAAAATTATTATTAAAAATGTTTGTAGAATATATATAGCAAATTACATTCATGCAGTTAATTTCAGGTTTTAAATACTGGCATTGAAAAGATAACTATGCCCATCCAGCCCTGGTTTACCCTAAGTTCAACACAAAATTTATATCAATCTAAGTCCGACTAAATTAGATTTTGAAACATGAATTTTTACCCGATTTAATCCAAACTAATCCGAGATCAACCAAAATATAAATTCAAAGTAATACACCTTAATCTAAAGAAAAACCAAGATTTCTATAAGTTTGAATCCTACCCAATCCGATGTTGAAACAAAGATCATATCCGATTTAATCCTATTTAATCTGACGTCTAATCAAGAGTTGAAACTCCGGCGACGAAAAGGGAAAACGCGTAGATTCAGCCTGAGAAATATTGTCCTACAAGTTAATTTTAAATATCTGTCGAATTTTAATTTTAAGACTGATACTTGTAGACAATTTCAAGGCGCATCTTTTTTTCCTCTTGCAAAAATTGGTAGATTTCGTATTTTTTGAAGTAATTGGTAAACAATGGATTTTTTGAAAAAGATAAATTTCTATCGTTCTTCACTTTATTTTGCGAAGTTTAAGAACTTTAGACGCGCAAAAATAAGGCTATTTTCAAGAATTTTTTTCATAATTTTAAATTAAAGATATTGGTACATAAGATGTTACATACAAAAAATGCATTTTAGAAATACATAACATTTTTTTTTTAATTCATTTTAGTGAATATTGGTAAATAAAAAACACGTATTTTTTCACCTTTTCTTGCGAAAAAAAATAGTTCAAATCAAACTTTCGAAAATCGTATGATATGCGCTATAGTTATACTCATAAAGAATATGTGGTAAAATTTTGGTAAGGATCGGTTAAGTAGTTTCAGAGATTTTATCAACAAGCCGTCCAAGCGATGCATGCACCGTACATTATGCCTTCAGTTTCTTCATAATGCTCGTTTTCATCCAAAATAGCCTGTCTGCGCTTCATTCTGATTTTTTGAAAATTCTAAAGTGGGAGACAACTTAAAGTCTGATGAAACCATCTAAGCAAGAATAATGAAAATATTCGTATAAACAAAATAGTTGTTAATTTTCTTTTAGACTTTGCAAAAGTATTGAATTTCAACCTTCAAGTGCTTCGTTTATTGAGTGAATTTCAAGGTCGGAAACACCCAGAGTGAAAGTAGTTAATTAATATTTTACATAACGATGTTCTGTTAATTTGTTGAATAACGCCGAATATTAACGACGATTATTATAATTAAAGTTGTTCTTTAAGGGGCTATGCTAGTTTCTCATTTTCCAAAAATCGATCTTTTCCTTTTTTGCATTTTTCCATAGCTAATCATCCTAAAAATAAGTACCCAAAATTTTAAATCGATATCTCTAATAGCACAGGCACAAAAAAAAAAAAGTGGTAAAGTCCAAAAACCGGACCTATATATTCGTATGTATTTTGACGCGCTGAATCCGAATCCGGAGTCCGCTTTGCTCCATCACGTCAAATTAAAGGGCATTTGAAGGTCAAATCGGCAAAAAAATCGATTGACAGGTGAATATAATTTCTATGTTTTTAACGGACGCTGAATCGGAATCTGGAATCCGTTTGTCTCCATCATGTCGTTTTGAAGGTCGCCGAGTCCAAATTCGAGGTGCATTAGACCGCAGCACATCAGGGTGAAGGAGATTTGAAGGCCTAGTTGAGGGCAATCAAGTCGTTTGAAAGGCGATAACTAGTATTTCTATGATTTTGAGAGTCGTTCTATCTGGATACGGTCTCAGAATTGCCCCAAACTTGTCACCCCGACCACAAATGATATGTGCATAGTTTGTGAAACTTCTGTCTAGACACATACATATATCGAATCAGCCGTGCATTACCTTCATAGAGATGAAGGTACTCCAAGATGCAAACAGCGTTTCGTAATACTGCAAATGTAACGAACCGAATATTTATTGAGAATTTAATAAAGCATGTCTCTGTCTCACGGTTACGAAATTTTAGAAAATTTAAGGGAATGCAGAAAAAGAGATTTCTGATTCCTTGGTATGCGAATAAGTGAATATCTGCCCTCATCGGAGGGTTTTAGCCTGAATTAATGGGTTTTGAATTGGAAAGAAAATTGAAATAAATTGGAGAGGTTTTAATTTAAATATAAATTTATTGAAGTTTTAGAATTTTAGAGCAACATCAAATTACTATTTTATTTAAAAATAAGATTTAACTTCGCGTTGAACGATCGAGATCACAATTTTGAAAAGAGAGCAAAGTTGTTTGTTATCGCAT
Source organism: Synergus umbraculus (assembly GCA_900474325.1). NCBI lineage: Eukaryota > Metazoa > Arthropoda > Insecta > Hymenoptera > Cynipidae > Synergus > Synergus umbraculus. The sequence goes on along the minus strand of UCOK01019737.1, from coordinate 6,908 downwards.
ACAATTTTTAAAGAAAAGAATTGGAACGATACATCAAACTTACTCCGTATCCTATTGGTCCTTATTGTCCTAAAACTTATCCTATCCTTCGGAAGGAAATAGAAGGGATGTTGAGAATCACGTCGAAGTCCCTTCGATTGGGCCAATTTAATAATTCTGATCGTTGCGAAAAATGGACAACTGTAGTCTCTTTTTATGGTTTATTTCACACACGCACACAAAGTGTCGCACGAAACTATTCACCACTTCCCACGTCTCGCGTTTGATTTGCTTTCACGCCGAAAAGATGAAGGTGAATTTATCTGAAGGAATGAGGGTAGTTTTAAACCCAACACCCCTTCCCAACACTTTGCCACGTGAATTCAAACTACCGTTTCGAATAAAATTCTTTCTCATTTCGAAATTCGAAAACGGATTATTATTCGTGGTTTTGAATTGGTCCTTTGAATATTACTGTTGTTTTATTTATTCAATAGCAGTATTCAAAGGGTCGTGATTTAAAGGGAGGGTCGTTTCGATAACGATCCTCGCGATAGCGACCACGCTCCCTAGTTAGGTATTACACGGTCCGTTTTTTAGGCAAGTACGGGTTGCAACCGCAAGGGTTTACGCAGTTCATCTAAACACTTCGAATCGTGTTAATCACTCCGTCAGAAAAATAATTAAAAGATTTTAACGTCCTAATCGTTCGGCTCCTGTGCTCCCCGCGGTAGGACGATACAGGCTTCCCCTTTTCCGAATTTTCGAAAAAAATATCTTTATTTTAGCAATACCTTTTGCGAGGCTACACACGACCAACCGAACTACCTACCGGACGGGCGAGTTTAGAAACGAAGACTTCTTGATGTCACAAGAAGGACGACGAACCTGTTGACTGGCGATCAAAGACTTCGAATCCGTGTATTTTGTAGATGCATCGCCGACTGATTAGGTGGGAAATTTAGTCAGATGGAAGTTTCTAATTGGTCGGTTGGTATGGCATGATTTGGGGGAGAGGATTGTGAACTCTTTGTCTTCTTTGGAATCCGCTTTGACTGCAAAAATGCACGTGCATAGAAGTTATTTGACTCGTGCTCATTGTGAGACCGAATATTGATTTGCGAAATGATGAATTCCACTAAGATATTTGATCTTGATGCATTTGCAATTTTATTGTCTTGGGAATTATTTCAATTTCCAAGTTAATTACAGGTTTTACTTTTCATTCCAAAATATTGAAAATTATTACGTATAACCTTGTCATCAGGGGTGGAATTCATTCATGTTAATATTGTTTTAATCTCATGAAAATCGGATTGTTAGTTTAAGAGTTATTCAGTCGAAATTTTTATCAAAATGGGGGTGAGCGCTTATAAGGGTAGGATGAGTTGCATAAAGAATAATAGAGAATGGCGTGAACGGGAGAGATCAAAGATGCATATACGAGTACACGGATGCGCGACTATATTTTAGTATACGCGGTAGCTTGGTGCCTATGCTGGTGTAAGTGGATCGCTAGCGCGAGCATCGTTTATCCATGCGCACCCCATGAACGTGCGCGAGTGCTTGTTACCTTCTTTCTCATTCTTCTCCTATTTCTTTTATTCCCTTCCTTCTCACTCATTCTTATAATATTATAAAGTCTTTAATTATTCAGAATTGTCTTTTAGAATGAAGTGCGTTCATTATCTTATTTTATAATTGTGACGTGGTATATTTTATACCACGCACATTTTGTCTATTTCTACTAAATTTAACTCTATTCGCGATAAACTCCTAGCACAGATTCATAGGTTGTTTGTCAGCCGATTGGAGCATATGAGCTCTCTGACAATCGGCTGACCACCAAACAACAATCTTCACTGGAAAATTATTATAACCTGTAAAATACAACACTCACACTCTCGTACTCTTATTTGTTTCATAATTCCGAGTCACAGGGGCTCAGAATCACAGTCGCAGTCATAGTCACACACACAATCACATTGTCGTCATTCCGCATCGTAAAGGACCAGCTGGTTGACTGAAACTTTACACCTGCAGCGCCATCTCTGGGCCTAGAGCATCATCACCGTAGGGATCGACCGTCGACGAATTATTAAATTACCAATTAGGCTAAATTATTCAGTTTCACAATAGTTTCGTGGCGCTGCCTGTTTCCGCGCACGCCACGAGACAGGAAGAGAGAGGTTAGCTCGTTCACTTTGTGCTCGAAGTCGATAGCGTAGTCAAGTGTTTTCTTTGTTGTCATTATTGCAAGTTTGCAAAGTTAGTTGGATTATTATAATTACCCTGGGTGTGGTGAGGAAACCACCCAGTTGAAAATACCGTTGGAATTATCTTGGATTCGGCTTTTAGCCAAGTTGGATTTTTGGAGACAGATGTCTAATTATAGTAGAGGCCAATTTTGCGGCCGACGTCGTATTTTTACGACAAGAGTGATCGAAGGTGACAATTTCTCTATCTCTCTCTTCCATTGCTGAACTTTAATTTATTAAATGAAATGTTTGATTGTCACTGTAACTAATCTATGACGAACAATAGTTTGCAATCTTGTTTCGTTGTTCGAATTGCTATGATTCGAAAATGTAATTGACTTGACGTAATGATTTTCTGATGATTGAATAGAATTTATTTTATTGTTTCTTTCGTAAATTCAGTAAACGTTCAGTGACTTTCCCTTGCCCCGCCCTCTCCGCGGTACTGTGCTAGCATAGGGTTATGTAACGTTAACTTATTTCAATCTTAAATATACTTTTGCTTATTTTGAGCAAAATAAGCTGGCGCTCAAATGGCTTGATCGTATCCAGATAGAACGACTGTCAAAATCATAGAAATACTAGTTACCACCTTTCAAACGACTTGATTGCCCTCAACTAGGCCTTCAAATCTCCTTGACCCTGACGTGCTGCGGTCTAATGGACCTCGAATTTGGACTCAGCAACCTTCAAAACGTATGAAAACTGTAGTCAAGTTCCACGAAGACACATTTTCGTATTTTTACAATCGTCATTCGAACTATCAAGCTACTAACTTAAATTGACCTAGAAATTACCTTTAGGATCATTATAAAAATAAAAATGAATACCATATATGGACGTAAAATTTCCCGCTCTTTCAGAATTTGCAGTCAAAAATTCACATTTTGAAAATTTGACCTTGAATTGACCTTGATGCAGACATGATGGAATCAAACGGATTCCAGATTCGGATTCAGCGTCCGTTAAAACCATAGAAATGATAGTCACCTTCTATCAATCGATTTTTTTGCCGATTTGACCTTCAAATGCCAATAAATTTGACGTGATGGAGCAAAACGGACTCCGGATTCGGATTCAGCGCGTCAAAATACATACGAATATATAGGTCCGGTTTTTGGACTTTACCACTTTTTTTTGTGTGCCTGTGTAGTTTTTAAATGGGAGCACTTTAAAGCGGCACTATAATTAGCGCTAAGATAATTGCGGGCTAGAAAATAAACAAAAAAACATTTTGAAACAAATTTTAAAATCAATGAAAAACCTTCATACAATCATAAAAAAGGCTCCAGAGTCAAGCAGGTCATCGAATCGCGCAATAGGAAGAGAAAATGTACCACAAATCAAATCTGCATTGAAAACTTTAAATGCGTTTTTCTCAAAACTTCATTTTTAAAATCGGGTGACGGTGTAGCTCGAAAACTAATTATCCGATCGACTTCAAATTTTTACACAGTCTTTATTATATGTTTCCACAGAGGATGGACCTCAAACTTTTTGTTATATTATATAAAAAATTACAACTTTTATAAACAAAAAACGAGCGTTTATTTAAGCAAAATTTGAAATTTTTTTTCAAAACTACGCCATTTTTATAATTTTTAATATTTTGAAAAGTTAGAGGTCCATCCTCTAGAGAAACTCATTTAGTTTACTAAAAAGTTTTTTTTTTTCGAGGATCCCTGACATGGCCGACACCTTCACCCGTATTTCAACTTTTTTTAAAGAACCTTTGCGGTTCGCTTTGTATCTCCGCTTCCAATGCATATTTTTTGACGAAAATTTTATGATAAATACCTGAAGACATGTACAATATACTGCAAAAATTTAAGAAAGATTAAACTTTTAGTTTTCTTTTTTTAAATCTTCAAAAATTACTGTTTTTTTCGTACGAAAAACTAGCATAACCCCTTCAGGTTCAGAGAAGTTTTTTGGAAAATTAAAGCTGAATTAGATTAATCATTAAAAGGTTATGAATGTTCTAAAATCGAAGCGGCAATCTTGACGCTGCTCTAAACATGGATACGAATGCATTGTAATGGGCAATATGAAGTTTACGTCGGATATACTAAAACTAATATACATATAATAGTAACCGTTTTTTGTTATCTTCTACAAATACTATAAATAAAACATTTTTACATTCTCATCAGAGAGAATGTATTATATTTGTGTAAAATTTGACCCCCTCATTTTTTGTTAAATCTTCGCGTTTTGTGACCCCCTGAACCCGAAAAACATGGTTTTACCAATGTGTCCGTCTCTGGGTGTGTCTGTATCTGTGTGTGTGTTTGTGTTTGTAGATTTTTCTCTTTTGTTCACGATTACTTTCGAAGGATTTAACCGATTGGATTGGCGTTTGGTATACTCATTTAGTGTCTTAAAATGAAGGCCGAGTTCGTTGGACAGCCATTTTTGATGAAAATTAAAAAAGTTAGAGCATGTTGAAAATTTGAAAAAAAAATTAATTTTAAGCCAAATAACGCACGATATGAGAAAGAATCAAAGGATGAAAAATATATCTTTTTGAACGCCCTACAGGACTCACGTAACAATTTTTTAAATTTTCTTAAAGAATCGAAAATTCAAATTTTTAGCCAAATAACGCGTGATATAGAGAAAATTATAAGAACACAAGGGGGACCTTAACCCCCTGCGCGCACCGCGCGCCTACCACCCATCAGAATTTTGAAGAGTTCTTTGATTTAAGAGCGTTTTATTGACGTCTTACAGGCGTTTTAGTGGTCTTATAGAGTCCTATGGGGATCAGAACCCTAACCCTTAACTTTACCTAAACCTTATGGGATTTTAATGAACGTTTTATGGGAATTTTATGTTATTTTTATTGGGTCCTGGAGGGGTCATATGGGATCCTATTTGGTCTTATGGGATTTTATGGTAGTCTTATAGTAGTCTCTTTAGTTATATAGGGTTGAGACCCTAACTTAACCTAACCTAATCTTTTGAGATTTTCAGGGACTTCTTATTTGGGTTTTATGGGGTGTTATGGTATTTTTTTGGGGTCTTATGGAATTTTTATCTTTTTGGGGCTTTATGTGGTTTCATTTTGGTCATATGGTGGTCTTATGGGGTTTTAATTAGATTCTTGATACAGCGGCAGCGGTGAAATTAAAAGGGATCACTTGATCAATTGGGTCAAAAGGGGTGTCGTTTCATCAGGGTCACGTGATCACGGGGGTCAAAAGGAGTCACATGATCGGTTGCCATGGAGGTGGACCTAACCTAACCCTTGCCTATCCTAACCTAACCTTAAACCTTACCTAATCTAACATAACCCTAAACCATACCTAACCTAACCCTAAACTAACCCAATACCTTATCTAACCTTAAACCTTACCTAACCTAACCTAACTCAATCCAACCAATGATTCAAAAGGGGCGTGGTTTCACCAGGATCGCGTGATCATGGGAGTCTAAAGGGGCGTGTCGTTATGGGGTCACATGATCGGTTGCCATGGAGAGGGACCTAACCTAACCCTAACATAACCCTATACCTAACCTAACCTAACCTAATTTGGTCTTATTGGGGTCTTATAAGGTTTTATTGTAGTCTAATAGTGGTCTCGTGGGGTCCTATGAGGTTGAGACCTTAACCTAACCCTAAACCACACATAAAACCCATTAGGAGGATCCCTTCATGAGGTCACGTGGTTGAGATGGGGTCACGTGATCTATATGGGTCACGTGACCTCCTCGATCACATGATCGAGAGGAGTCACGTTATGAGGGGTTCATGAGGGGTTCCGTTTCCTCTTGGTATCACGTGACCTTATGAGGGGTCCCGTTTGCTTTTGAGAATCCCGCTTCCTCTTGGGGTCCCGTTTTCTCAATGGGGGTCACGTGACCTCACGAGGGATCCCGTTTCCTCATGAGGGGTCACGTGACCTCACGAGGGGTCACGTGACCTCATGAGGGGTCCCGTTTCCTCTTTGGGATCACCTGATCCCCGAAAGGAAACGGGACCCCTCTCTTAATTCCTGACACAGCGGCGGCGGCGGCAGCGAGATCTTTTTGTAATGTAGATAGATAATTATTGGTCTTTAAAAGATCTACAAATTTTCCCTTGAACATTTTTTAATACAATGATTAATACGATTATTTTTTTAATAATTCATTTTCTATTTTATGAATGTCTATGATGAGAAATGTGTTCCTTAAGGTCGATAGAACCTTAAGAAATTTAAATAAAAGTATATAAACGAATGAAAGGGCGCATATTGTGATGAGAATGTGTGCTCACAATGGCACCCCTAGTTTTTTTCGATCTGAAAGGTTGAATACTGTTAGGAAATAGGTCACAGGATCACAGCGCTGATGAGCACTTCTGATGAAAGTCGAATGCAAGAAATTAGAAACTTTAATTTTAAAATATAAAGCTGTTTATTTTAGGCTCCACTAATTTCCAAGATGCTCCAATTCACTGAACAATGCTCGAGAGAGCACACCAAGAAAAGAATGCTCAAGAAAAGCATTCTACAAAACGAAAAGTACGAACAAGAGTTTTTTACAAAAAATGTGCTCAAGAGAGCGACAGACAAAAGCAGCTACTTGGACAAAGTTACAAGACGACGTGAGAAGTAAGCGGGGACCGAGCCCTTGCAAGCACGCTAGCGCGCACACGGAATCTAGAATAATTAATGACTAATAACC
>UCOK01019734.1:0-21149 GCA_900474325.1 Synergus umbraculus | reverse complement strand
CCCTTAAATAAACTCTTTTTTTTATGTCCTAATTATATTTTCACTAATGTTTCGAAGAAAATCAGATTATTAAAAATATGAATTTCAAAAAACTAGGACTTGGCGCCATTGAAATAGGGCAGCTTACAGCGCCTCTACAGGAATGTGCTGGCGAAAGCCTAAATAGTAGCTATATATATTGTATATATATGCACTATGCACAAACTCGACTTGTGAGCCACCTACAAGTATGTGCATGAACTAATCCCTATGCCGCATCTAGGTACTAATATCTTTGATACTAATCATAGAAAGTTGTATCTTTGTATCCAAGTGAAATGCCTTTCATATTATAATTTATCAATTAGAAAATAATAATTTGGTTTTAGCAGAGTTTCAGTGAATATATTGAATATCAGTACAATTAATAGAAAGCAATTTAATATTAATTTGAAGAAGTATGATTGTTCAATACTTTAAAAATTAATTTAGTTTTTTCTACAATTTTCTTACAACTTTTTAGGTTATCTGATATCACCTTTGACGGGAATCGTGGACGGGAAACACACGGAAAACTTATTTTATAGACACTTCTAGACCTACTTCGTGTTATAGATACTTCATAAATAAGAAGATGAAGAGGAAAATGTTTTCCTCATCATCATCGTGCAAGAAGTTATCTCGAACAGAGGTGTCGAACACAAAAGCAACACCCTTAACGAAGGAAATTTTTACTTTTAATGATTTGCAACACCTCATAGAAGTAATCAAATTACCTTCAGCAAACTGGTCTTATTCCAAAGGAAATGAAAAATTCTTTGGCTTTCAAAAAGCAGAAGATGATGGTACTGTCAGAAAAAGAGTGGCAGTACTTCCTGATTATAAAATGAAAATCTTCGTGAATGATAATTTAATTCCATTCTGTGAGTACATAAAAGTTACTAGTATTGAAGAGTTTGAAAGTCTTTTGAAAGCTATTGACGTTTTTCCCTGATTTTGCATTTTGCTCCAAATTTGTACATAAAATTAATGTGAACATAAACTAAATGTTCGATCGATTTCTATTATGTAATATAAGTAAATCAAAAATCATTATAATAGTAACAATTTTATTTTTAAGAATTTATTAAATGAATTTGAATCAATTTATAATTAATTCAAATTAATTTATAAATTATTAATTAAGGGCATGTGATACTTTACTATAAAAGCAAATTAGTTAAAGCAATTATATATTTATTATTATGAATATATAATTGCTTTAACTAATTTTCTCTTATGTTAAAGTATCACATGCCCTTAAATTATTATAATATAATATTAATTATTATAACATAATTAATAATAATTATTAATTAAGATTTATTTGTAAAATTAATGGTCAATCAATTTGTATTATGTAGTTCAGGAAAAAAAAATGTTTAATATCGTAACAATTTTATTTTGAAGAATTATTTTCTTAATCAATGTTTACATCTATACGTTCTTTAATATATATACAATGTGATGTTTTTATCACATTATCTTACATGTAAATTGCTGCACTTTTTTGTGGGCACATTTTTTATATATACTGTTTGTAGAAAAAATTAAATTTCAACTATTTTGAATAAAAACATGTCATTTCACTGGTATTATTTGAATGTATTGTTACTTATGTCCCGCAATTACTAATGTCCCCCAATGGAATTCTATTATTTGGCTGGTTCTTTGGCAAGTTCTTTGTAAGAGCTACAGCTTTTGATTTTTTCTGGTCGGTAAATGTAGTTTTTCGTTTAATAGTGTCACGATACAGTGTTTACAAATACAACCATATGGATCACACGTTACAAAAACTTGTCACAAGAGGCGCTAAAATCCGTTACTGGGCCAATCTCTGACAAAATGCTATAGGAAGTGTGTTCGGAAAAATGCTAGCAGAATTTTCCGGAATCGCAGATGGAGTTGGGTCTCCTTATACTACTTCGTGCTTCTGCTCTCGCCTCTCCTACAACTATTGAGTTCGACGCGCCATCTCTACTCTATGCTAGGAATTAACTTTAAAATAACATATACAATTTCTACTTTAACAATAATCATTTTTTTACAAGAATGAGGTATTTAAGGATCAACATATATTTCATTATAATTAAAAGAGACGTATTTCGAGGGATATTTTCAACTTTAAAGGCAAATACATTGAAATGAGGAAATTTATAAACTACTTAAAAATGTTTCTTAGGCTAGGATAATCAATCTAATTGAGGGTCCACTTTGAAGTTCACCAAGAGTTCGCGGACAGTTCTTTTATAACTTCACTTTAAGTTCATTGATAGTTTTTTCACTTGAATTTGTCGATGGTTAATTAATAAAGTTCACTTAAGTTTGTTGACTAATTATTATTAAATTCACTTAGAGTTCGTTGAGTATTAAAGATTCGCTCAAGTTTTCTTGGATTAATTTGTATCAAACTGGGGTGGTTAAGTTACAACTTCCCGGGATTTTAGTCACTGGTAACTGAAGAGTCCGCGGGTACCGATGGTGGTGATTGTACCGATTTACACAATTGGTGATCTTTGCAACTGCCGAGTTACGCGGTTGGTGGTCTTTTGATAACTGATGATTTTGGCTTTTGATGAGCTTTTTATAATCAAAATGATGTTGAGTAACTTGGTTTCTCAGATACGCTTCGTTAGTTCCGTGGTGAGTTACTCGCATCGGAAGTGAGGATCTTGTTATCGGGATCGCCGATACGCTTTGTTGAACACGGTTGGATGGCCTTTGCCAAATACTGGGGGTTGTAGATGTTTGGCTCTAGATTATATGTCTATGAGTGTATTGGTTGTGGGTCACGGACCCATGACAGAACTTATAAACATTAATATGTAAACATTAAAAATTTTCGTTTAAAAAAAGTTGTTTAAGGAGATAAATTCCAATTAGGTAGGATCGCCAGGTAGTTTAAAACTACCGAATCTATTAGGGAAATTGTCTTTTCCCAGGTTCCCAAGCGCTGATGAGCACCTCTGTTGAGGAATATTGAATTTGTAATAATCAAGGCACCATTAAAAATTGAACACAAGTTTATTCTAATCCAACAGTCAATTCACTACACTGAACCACGATTTTATAAAATAAATGGCTAATCGCCTAGCGACGATTCCGCATTAATTAATCAAGACGATGAAATAACAAATTGGCATAAGAGCCCACAAAATTCACGGAGAAAGCTTCTACCGGAGAAAAACTAAACAAAAATTCCAAAAGGCGTTTACAAGAACACGGTCGAGACAAGAGAGAGCAAATTTCCAGATCGGAGCCCAGGAGAGACCCCCCCTCCTCGCCGCACCTATCAATCAATCTTAGCGCAATTAGCGGTATCAAAATGAAATACTTTAATTATCCGACGGCATGGATAAATCGTATATTTACGTTGCCGACGGTCGCAAACTCGATTCAAAGTAAATATCTTAATCTAATCCTTAACAAAAGTAAAAAAAAGCGTCTTTTGCAAATTTTTGTAGTTAACAATTTAAGGGGTTATATACACTTGTGTTGGTCGAAAAAATCGAAAATTTTTATTATTGCATTTTCTTAAAGTACATTCTTTTAAAATTATTTTCTCCAAATTTTATAGAGATCTGAGCACTAGAACCTAAGTTACAGCTGTCAACAGCGCGCTACCTCCAAGTATTCGAAACTTTAAACGCGATTATCTCGGAAAGTGATTTTTCAAAAAGGGCTGTTGCGGTGTCCACGATTTTTCAAAAACCATGTCACCTATCAATCTAGTTTTTTGCATGCAACTTTATAACAATATTATCGCATACTTGGACAAAGGAATTCCCATTTGAAAGAAAACTTTTTTTTTGGGACTGAAAAAACTGAATTTTCAGACCCCTAAAAATCGATTTTTTTAGAAAATTCTTCATCATTTTTGCAAAAATACTTATTTTCACAAATCCTTCGTCCAAGTAGAGTAAAATTATATAAACTAAAGAACGCTTTGCTTAAATTGATTACAGTTGATCCATTTTCCACTTATCATGGACACCGCGAAGGGTGTTTGAAAAAAGGTGTTTTGGCTCAACGGGCATAGTGCCTACAAATGTCAATATTTTTCATTCAAATTTGGGATAAAATATCTTCAAACATGTACAAATAGATGCGTAGTGGTTTATTCTTAAAAAAAATTTACCGTCTTTTCCAAAAAAATTCGTGAAAAAACCCTTTTTTCCCAATAATAAGTTTATTATCACTCAGATATCTATCATATAAACAAATTCTCAAAAACACCCAAACAATTCCATTTTAATTTTTAGGGTGGATGTTACGTCATCACAGTTTTAAGAACATTGATTTATTATATCACCCAGCTTCCACATTAATGTGGATCGAAGCTTCAAAATTCAGCATGTCATGAACAATTGAACGTCGAGTGTCGGTAACAGGAATCTGTGGTTAGAACCCACCCTGTTTATCTACTATTATAGCTTTTCGCTTATATTCTCTCTTAAATCTGACACCCTTAAAATTATAATTGCAGCTTTTACTAGCAAGTAAAAATAAAGAGCTTTTGTTTCAGATGACCTTCAAATCTTTACTGGATCTTGGTAGCAAATTTACCAAAGCTCCTTCCTCCAATTACGGCATAGAAAGGTATCATAGCGGACCAAGCGGCGGATATGGTGATCATGGATCTCAGTGGCACGGGTATTTAATATTTGATTTTGAAAGTATTTGAATGCCAGAAGCTGTATTAATTTTGTTTTGTGACAATCATGAATTAAAGTAGTGTATGAATCTCTGACAAAATTTCCTATCCTTGTGAATCATTTTCGATCCGAAGTCTGTATCCGAGCGAATCAGTTTCATTCGGATTGAATATTTTGATTGATTCTGTTTAATAACTTTCTACGGATGAGCCTCGTATTTATTCTTATTGAAACTTCGGCTTCATTCAGTTAGAAACTTTGTTCGAATGAGCCTCGGATTCATTAAGGTTCAATGTTCTACTGATTGATACAGTTTAAAAACTTTCTGCAGATAAGCTGTGGATTCAATCGGATTAAAATTTTAGATTCATTTGTTTTCGAATTTTTTTTTCGAATGAGCTTCGAATTCATTCGGATTGAAACCTTGGATTCGGATTCATCCGTTTTGAAACTTTTTTCGGATGAGCCGAAGATTCATTCGGATCGGATCTTTTCATTGATTTGGTTTCAAAATTTTCTTCGGATGAGCCTCGGATTCATTAGGATAGAAACTTCGGATTCATTCTGTTCGAAATTGGCTCCTTGCACGCGCAGCGAAGGTTAGCTTCCCGCTAGAGAAATGCTACCATTTGCCAAAATGTGGCACACGGTTCAAAATCGAATTAAATTGATTATTACGGCCAATGGCAGAATTTCTCCAGCTGGAAGCCAACACGCGTTGGGTGTACAGAGAGCCAACTTTGTGAACACTGCGCATTGGATTTAACAAGTCTTTTTTCAGAAGTTCAAAAGGAGGTAAAGGACATGGAGCTGCTCTCAGTGCACTGACGCTTCTTGCTTTCTTATTTCTTCTTAATATTATGCAGGTAATCTAATCAAAATATGATAAAATATCCCTGTTTAAAATTTCGATATTGTTTGGAATTTACACGAAATATGGCACAAGAATTAATATTTATCTTAAATAGAACCTGAACCTTATCCCTTCTCGTTCCGATTATGTCCGCGATGAATCAGAATTTTAAAGTTAAATTTGAAATTCATCCGTTTTTGTCCGGATTCCATCTGGGATAAATCTTGAATCCAAAATGAGTCCGCTTCAGTTAGAATTTCGTATGAAATATAAAATTAAATTATATTTATAAGTGTGTGATGTTATGGTTTTATTTTGGATTGAGCCCCTCTATTTAATCCCGCGAACGCTTCAGATAGAATATTAAAAAAAAAGCAGTTGGAAAGCTTATGAAATTCCACGTCTATTGGTGCCAAACAGATTTTTTTTTACCATCTGAAAAGAATACAGCATGTGAAAAGTTTTAAAATAATATTCAAGATTTTCTGAAATTTTGTACCTTGACCAAAAAAGCATGACCTAGGAAAATGGTTGCAAAAATTTAAAAATTATACGACATAGAGCCTAAAACTTTATCTTTAATTTAAGCCAAAGAAACTTAAAAAATCTTCATTGGATCTCGAGATACGATTCAAAATGTTCAATCGTATTTGAGTTAAGTTTTAATCGAAGATCACGGCTCTTGGCGGGTTTGCTGCTCGCCTCCTTGGTTGAGGCTGGACCGAATAGGCCATGCACAGAGGAGGCGCTTGAGTAGGGCCCTCTTATACTTTTTATTCTGTTTATTAGTAATTTTTATTTCAAATTATTATAAATCTTGAAAAATATTTATTGTAATTTCTAATTTTTAAATCTGAATATTTTGGTAAAAATATGTACTTTATAAGAAAAAGGATTTTATTAAGGTGCAAGGGATAGGTGCAAGAAAATGTCTGTTTGACGGAAAATATTAAATTACCTAATAGAAATAAAAATATATAATTTTCATTACACCTGCGCACTGTTTTATATTTGATTTACTTAAAAAAATTCCAGTATTTGCACAATTTGTTTAATAAATAGTTTACTATCTTAAAAATATCTACATTTTTATTAATATTCTAGTTGATAAGAATTTTAAGAAATAAAGAAAACTCTTTATATCATTATTTTATTCGTTAATATAGGGATAATATTTGATTTAAATAATTGTGAATAATTAGAAATTACAATAAATATTTTTAAAGATTTATAATAATTTCAAATAAAAATTACTGATAAACAGAATAAAAAGTATAAGAGGGCCAAGCGCCACATCTATGCGTGGCCTATTCGATCCTGCCTCAACGAAGGAGGCGAGCAGCAGACCGCCCTGTTGGAAGTAAAAAGATAGAAAAGGATAGATTTCCTATCCCTCCCGAGTGTAAACTTTGCATCCATGAATTGTAAAAGGGATAGAAAAAGATTAGCGTGGAAAGGCATGGTTAGACGTGGATAGACGAAGGATACAGAAAGATAGAAAGATGGAGATTTAAAAGGAAAGAGATTACACAGGCCCACAAAAAAAAAAGTTATCTGAACTTTTGATGGGACAGACTTATTTTCATGTATTTTTCCACGCTGAATCCGAATTTGCAATAAAATTAGGGGATTTCCCGGATCGTTTTCGACATAAACGCAAAAACCATGGTTTTTTCACGGTTTTCCATGGTTTTTTGAAGTTTAGTAAAAAACTACCTACAAAATTGTTAATTTGAACCCAGATTCTTTTGTTGTTGGGGAAGCTCTATTTCCGTGTATTTTTCGACGCTGAATCTGAATTAGAAATAACATAAGGGGATTTCACTGGTCGTTACCGAGATAAACACAAAAAACATGGTTTTTTCATGGTTTTTCGAAGAACACCAACAAACGAACAACAAAATTATAAATTTGAACCCAGATTCGAATTTTACGAATAAAAATACGTCGGAAACCATGTTCCATTTTTTTTCTCGAAGATTTGAATTTATAGCTTATGAAATTATAAAAAACTGCGACTTTAAATTTTAATTGTTTGTGCTTATCACGAAAAAGGTCTACGTCTATTTTTTTTTCAACGCTGAACCAGAATTTGAAATAAAATTAGGGAGTTTCCTGGTAGTTTCCGAGATAAACGCCAAAAACATGGGTTTTTCATGGGTTTTTTATGGTTTTTTGAGATTTACTAAAAAAACGACCTAAAAAATTGTTAATTTGGACCCAGATTCGAATTCTACGAATAAAAATACGTCGGAAACCATATTCCAATTTTTTTTACTTGAAAACTTGACTCGTGATGATTTTTAAATACATAAAGGCATATTTCGTATAAATTCCTTATCCCTTTTGTTATTGATCTACTTTTCTTTTTACTCACGAATTTTGAACAAATATAGCAGAAGTTATCCAAATTTCCAGAGCATTTGTGATAAAATCGATTTTTAGATTTGCCAGCACAATTCAATTCTCCACGATTGTTGGACATAATAATGAAATAAAACTTGGTATTTATTTATTATTTATAACTTGGTATTATTTATTTTGTAAATAATGTGCAACTTGATCATTTGTTACAGATCCGTCTCCATAGCAACCGATCAAGTGATAAGATCACGTGATTAACAAAAGAATAAATTTGATAACAAAGAATTAATTTGCATATTATTTCAAACAATTTAGAAATCACAGATACCAAGTTTTGATTACACATAAGTTATGGGCCTTTATGAATTCAAATCTTACAGCAAAAAAATATTGAAACGGTTTCCGACGTATTTTTGTTCGTAGAATTCGAATCTGGGTCCAAATTAACAATTTTTTAGGTGGTTTTTCAGTAAATCTCAAAAAACCATAAAAAACCCATGAAAAACCCATGTTTTTGGCGTTTATCTCGGAAACTACCAGGATACTCCCTAATTTTATTTCAAATTTTGGTTCAGCGTTGAAAAATACATAGACGTAGACCTTTTTCGTGATAAGCACAAACAATTAAAATTTAAAGTCGCAGTTTTTTAGAATTTCATAAGCTATGAATTCAAATCTTCGAGAAAAAAAAATGGAACATGGTTTCCGACGTATTTTTATTCGTAAAATTCGAATCTGGGTTCAAATTTACAATTTTGTTGTTCGTTTGTTGGTAATCTTCCGAAAACCAGGAAAAAACTATGTTTTTTGTGTTTATCTCGGTAACGACCAGTGAAATCCCCTTATGTTATTTCAAATTCAGATTCAGCGTCGAAAAATACACGGAAATAGAGCTTCCCCAACAACAGAACAAACAGTTTCAATTAAAAGTCGCAATTCTTTGAAATTTCATCAGGTAAGGGCCTTTATGTATTTAAATCTCTCTACGAGTAAAATCTTCAAGTAAAAAAAATTGAAACATGGTTTCCGACGTATTTTTAATCGTAGAATTCGAATCTGGGTCCAAATTAACAATTTTGTAGGTAGTTTTTTACTAAGCTTCAAAAAACCACGGAAAACCATGAAAAAACCATGGTTTTTGCGTTTATGTCGAAAACGATCCGGGAAACCCCCTAATTTTATTACAAATTCAGATTCGGCGTGGAAAAATACATGAAAATAAGTCTCTCCCATAAAAAATTCAGATAACTTTTTTTTTGTGGGCCTGTGTATTTTGTATTTATATTATTACACGTTATTTATTTATTATGTTCAGTACCTCGTTCAGTATTTTTAGTGTTACTTAGTCTGTTAAGTTACTTTAAAATGTAGAAAATTTTATACAACAAAGATAAAACATATTATCTACGTAGTTTAAAAAAAATTATTCATACTAAATTTACGATTCAATGTGATTCATGCGGTTTAAATAGTAGAAACAGGTTTTCACGTTATTTTTTAGCACTTTTTATTCGTTTTTTTGGCACGTTTTTCATTAGCATTTTAGTATTCCGCATTTGTACATTTTGTATTAGAAGAAAGGAAACCGTCCGAAAATAAGGTCAAAAGTATGGTATTACAAAAAATGAATTGAAAAATGTTAAAAGCTGGTCACATTATTTATTAGCAATAATTATGACATCATTCTTATTTTTGATATCTTCTTGTTCTTTAGTATAGTGTTCTTATTTAAAATACACCGTTAAAATATTTATACTATTGTGATAATCTAGAGAATTTTCAAAGATGCATACATTTCTAATCAATGAATATTGTTCAAAAACTATTGCTATTTATAATTTTAAATAATAAAAATAATAATTTTGAATTTTCATAAATGTGACCCAATATTTTTTAATGCGAAACATTTATACTTAATACGAACCAATACTTTTGAATGCGAAGCATTTATCATACAATCCAATACTTTTCAATGCGATGGATCCATATCTGCCATCTCGCATTCGATGCCATGAAGCTTAATGTGAACCAATACTTTTAAATGCGATGATTTCAACACTGATATTTCGCATTGAGCGCGATGAAGTCCAATGCGAACTAATACTTTTAAAATATTTTTTTGTGTTTTCTTCGGATCGGAAAGCAGAATTGAAATGCATTCAAAACGTCATTACTTTTTAATATTTTTTAATGCAACGTGATTTACAGGGTATCGATAAAATAAACGACACTTCAAACACATCATTTTTGCGACCTCAAACACCGCGTATTGCTAAGATGTGGACACAATGGCGGATTTTAAGGCATTCCAGAGATTTTGCTATTTTTCTCAGTTTGTTTACATTTTTTCGTCAAATGTTGCAACAGGCTTAAGCTCCTTTCCTATGGAGTATACAAAATGTTGTCCCACATGTTTTTGAGAAATTTTTTCCTGATCTACCGAATGGTTATAACCATTTTTTAAAAAATTGAAAATTTAACCGATTTTTTTGAAAATCAAAATAATTTTGACTTTTGCAGAAAACAGGCATGTTTCTTTTTAAATAAAGCTTAAGTTTTTATCTTTCGATGCTGTAAATTTAATCTTGCCGTTTTTTGTTGTTTTCGAGAAATTAAATAAAGAGTAAAACGCCGCGCCGACGGCGCTCGTGACTGTTGGGCTTCTCGCTCGG
The DNA here is from genome assembly GCA_900474325.1 of Synergus umbraculus. Lineage (NCBI taxonomy): Eukaryota > Metazoa > Arthropoda > Insecta > Hymenoptera > Cynipidae > Synergus > Synergus umbraculus. The sequence continues at coordinate 10,587 of UCOK01019734.1, read as the reverse complement.
CAGAACTTATTCGGACTCATTTATCGTATCAATTATGAATATTTATTATTTATTAAACTGCTCTCTGTATTGTACAGAGTTGAGACTGTCATTAAATGTTTCTAATGCATGCATTACAGTCATTGTAGGGACGTAATATTAAGGAAATAAATTTCTATGTAATAAATATATTGTAATACGTGGAAATAGTGTCATCGTGTACGTCATTATTCCGTTAGGTGTAGAGTTCGATTTTATTTATATGCTATTTTAAACTATTCCTTCTTTTCCTTCTTTTTTCTGTTTTGAGACCTTTGTTCTGCGCCTGTCCAATTCTGTCAACGTTTCAGATGGATTTTACCATGAGATCTTGAAGGCATAAAAGGTCCAATTTCAATGTTTTTGGTAGCAAATAAAAGAAAGAAATTTTGAACAAACCTCGGTTACTATTAGTGATGGGCTGTGACCAGTATTAACGAGTAATACTACAAATTTATCAGTAATTACCCGTAAATGTTTACCATAGTGGTAAATTCAAAATTTTAGATAGGTAAATGTTTTTCGTTTTACATTCTCATCAGAGAGAATGTATTATATTTGTGTAAAATTTGATCCCCTCATTTTTTGTTAAATCTTCACGTTTTGTGACCCCCTGAACCCGAAAAACATGGTTTTACCAATGTGTCCGTTTGTCTGTGTGTATGGGGATGTGTGTGTGTCTATAGATTTTTATTTTTCGTTCAAGATTACTTTCGAAGGAATTAACCGATTGGATTAGCCTTTGGTATACGCATTTAGTGTCTTAAAATGAAGGCCGAATTCGTTGGCCAGCCATTTTTGATGAAAATTAAAAAAGTTAAAGCATTTTGAAAATTTAAAAAAAAAAAATTTAATTTAAAGCCAAATGCACGATATGAAAAAGAGTCAAAGGATGAAAAATATATATTTTTGAATGCCCTACAAGGACTCACGTGAGGATTTTCTGAATTTCCTTGAAAAATCGAAAATTCAAATTTTGAGCCAAATAACGCGTGATATAGAGAAAATTATAAGAACATAATTATTAATCTTTAAAAGATCTACAAATTCTCCTTTGAATATTTTTTAATACGATGATTAATACGATTATTTTTTTAATAATTCATTTTCTAACTTATGAATGTCTATGGTGAGAATGTGTTCCTTAAGGTGGATAGAACCTTAAGAAATTTAAATAAAGGTATATAAACGAATGAAAGCGTGCATATTGTGATGAGAATGTATACTCACAATGGCACCCCTAGTTTGAAATCTAACTCTATTTCCTAACTTAGATAATTGCACATATTTTCGGCACCATATGTTGTTTCAAAAACACGTTAATCATTTAAAGGTGCCGTCCCATGTCGGCTGACAACGCAAAGCAGAAAGCAGAAAATCATTAGAGTGAAAGAAAGAGAAAGTCTGTCTGTCTCTTTCACTCTTATGATTTTCTGCTTTCTGCTTTGCGTTTTCTGCTACCATAGGAGGGCACCGTAAGGATGTTGGAGCGCTGGAACAAAAAATTGAAAAAAAAACACACAAAAATGGTAAAATGTATGGAATCAGTATAAAATTTCCCACCTCATTTCGATACGTATATGGCAAAAATGCACTGTTTGACGGGTCCTTTCGTCGAGGTGGGTTTCTCGATGGCAGGACAGGGGCTTAGTGACTCTTTTTAAGCAAAAAACAATAGTTTTGTTTAAAAAAAAAGATTTGATATATGAGAAAAAAGAAGGGTGCAGACAATATTTTAGAGAGAGTAGGCATTACTTACAGACGTCAAAATCCCTTTTTCCTCGCACAATATGTAAATAACTGCACTGGCACTGGTAAATCACAAAAACACTCGTAATTTTTTTCGTCAATAAATGCACTCACAATTACCTACTGAAACTGTCTAAATAATTATTTTGACAAGATTCTTTCGATGCAAAGTACATCAGAATAATGTCTCTTTCCATTGTTGTTGATACTTCTTAGCGGAAATGTGTTACAAGTCCTACGAAGCACGTTGGAGATTCCGTCGGTATGTACACGGAGAAAAATGGATAGTCAAACTTGGAGTGTCAAAATTTAGATAGTCAGGTTGACCATCTAGATGGTACCAACTACTGTCCATAATTTGTTCCTAATAGTCAGACTGACCATAATTTTATAGTCTGTTTGAATATTTCAGAGTGTCAGGTTTTACACTTTGAGATATTAAGAATCTGCGCGCGGCTACATGTAGGGTGAACAGACGTCCTGATTAATCAGGACATGTCCTGATTTGAGGGCCTGAAAAAAATGTCCTGACTGATTTTTATTTTGTCCTGATTTTCTGGAAGCTGGCTTTCTGGCTTTTCTGTAGATCAGTTTTCCAAAAGTGCCAAGTGGTGGTCGTAATTTCGTACAAATGGCGCAAAGACCGCAAAGTGTTTACTGATGAAGGGCAAAGAGAGGTAAGACGTACCTCCTTTCGAAAAACGTTTTGATCGACGACTCTAAACTTTTTGATCAGTCTTTTAACTTAAAAAAGTTCTTGAAAGAAAAAAACGATGACTCAGAATTTTTTTTAAAAACCTGCGACGCAATGATGTGTTCATTTTTTAAGGCTAATCCAAATATCAGTGCATACTCAGAATTACTGAAAATTGCCCAATTCTTCTTCGCAATTCCAGCGCATAATGCGAATTGCGAAAGAGTTTTCTCCCTCATTTTCAGGCAATGGACTGATGAGAGAAATAGGTTTTCTGTCGAATCCATTCGACACATCACAGTAGTTCTATTTAATTTGAAAGATTATTCCTGTTTAGAATTCATGGAATTTCTTTCTCAGCCAGAAAATGTAAATTTAATCAGGAAAATCGGAAATTCTGAAAAATACTAAATTTAAACCACAATATGATAGAATGTACAGTATTATATACTTTAAAAAGATAATACGATAATAAATGTTTTAAAAACGGCGATATTTGAGCTTTTCATTATCCATAATCTTCGAAGAATACCTCCCCCGAGGAGGGGGGTTACTCTTCGAGTGTCCTGATTTTTCCCTCGACCCATCTGGTCACCCTAGCTACATGGCTCACCCTGTGGGTAACCTTCTGGGTACCTTTGGTCACTCTTATGGGTCACTACTTAGCCCGTCACTGGGAGTTTCTCACAAGCGGTGAGAATTCGGTTGGTTGATATATAAGGACCATTTCGACCAATATGCTCAGCGTCTCATCGTGCGATATTCTGCGTCAGGGAATTGCGATGTATGTAGTAGTTTTAACGGTGTTGGAGCATTTGTTTGGCTAAAAAGTGAATTTTTACAAGTGATGAGACGCGGGTTGAGGGGTGCGGGTAAACAGTACTTACATTTTGCCAAGTCCCTGTCCGAGCAAAAAAGGCACAAAACTTCAGTCCAAGGGTGCTTCACTCACTCAGAAAAATTTTCCGAATCTCGCTATGCACTTCAAAGCCCGAGCACTTACAAAAATCGTGTAAAAAAAGAAGTTTTATAAATCGCGTACTACACATGTGCTAGTTACTTGAATAGTTACTGGACCTGTCAGCTGTTTCGCAGGGTCGCCAATTTAAAATTAGTCTAATGGTAAATATAATGGTATATATAATGGTAAATTGGCGACCCTGCGAAACAGCTGACAGGTCCAGTAACTATTCAAGTAACTAGCACATGTGTATTACGCGATTTATAAAACTTCTTCTTTTACACAATTTTCGTAAGTGCTCGGGCTTTGAAGTGCATAGCGAGATTCGGAAAATTTTTCTGAGTGAGTGAAGCACCCTTGGACTGAAGTTTTGTGCCTTTTTTGCTCGGACAGGGACTTGGCAAAATGTAAGTACTGTTTACCCGCACCCCTCAACCCGCGTCTCATCACTTGTAAAAATTCACTTTTTAGCCAAACAAATTTCTTTTTGCAGAAAATAAGCAGATAGCCCCTGTCGTACAACCAAAATATTGTCGATAAAAAAAACGACACTTCAAACAAATCATTTTTGCGACCTCAAACACCGCGTATTGGTAAGATGTGGACACAATGGCGAATTTTAAGGCATTCCACAGATTTTGCTATTTTTCTGTATTTGTTTACATGTTTTCGTAAAATGCTGCAACAGGCTTAAATTAGGTTATAGAATTAGGGTTGTATGCGTTAGATAAGTTAACAGGAGATACGTTTCTCGTCTATGTCTGTCTGCTTGGCAGTAAGTCTTTTTATTTTACTTTAGTAACTAACCTCTCTAGTTTTACACTCTAAGGATAGTAAAACTTACACTCCAGGATGGTCAAGCTGAACAACCACTTTTTAACATTCCGCGGATATTTGGTTTGACTATTTAGGGTGCTGTCCTATAGTTGAAACTCTAGTATAGTCAGTTTTACACTCCAGATAGTCAACCTGACTATCCATTTTTCTCCGTGTAGTTATGCCGCCATATCAACGTTTGCCGGGTATTTCAAATTTCAATTAAAAATTAATGTTAGAAATACAATTTACTTTATTTTTTTCCAAATAAATGGAGAATAAAATAAAAGATCTAACAAATTATGTATTGTAATAATAATTTTTGCAATCATTATACTCAAAAATTGCATAATGATATTTATTTGGAAAAGTGTATGGAAGTAATAATGTATAGGAACAACTCCATACCGACGGAATCTCCAACGTGCTTCGTCGGACTTGGCGCACGCGTCGTACCGCAGTTCCGCTAAGAAGTGTCAAGGGCTTGGTAATCCTGTTGGGAGAACATTCCTTTGTTACAGAGACATCATTGGGTGAAACCCAACACCAGTTCGTGGCCAGATGTACAGAGCGATATGAATCGCACGTACAGTGCCAACGAGGTCGCCTATTGGCTACCTAAAAGAAGAAGAAGAAGAAGAAGAAGTGTCAACAAGAATGGAAAGAGACATTATTCTGATGTACTTTGCATCGAAAGAATCTTGTCAAAATAATTATTTAGACAGTTTTCAGTAGGTAATTGTGAGTGCATTAAGGGCGATGGAATCTGAAAGTAAAAACTGTCAACAAACTGTCAAAAACTGTCAAAATCTGTGGAAAGAAACAAATCTATGATGTGGACTTGAAATGTTCGAGCCAAAGGCAAAAAAGGAAAAATTTTGAGGTTTTTGATAGAAAAAGATAGAGAGAAGAAATGAATAAGGGGCGCTTGATGATCAGTTGTTCGTAAACTCACTTTTATAGTCCCAAAATAGCGTGTAATTATTTCCTGTCAGAAACGGCGGACATTTTGACTTTCATGATGGAAGAAACTAAATATTGACAGCTGTGACAGTGGCACCTTGCGCGCGCAGCACGTGTTGGCTTCCTGCTAGAGAAATTCTCCCATTGGTCAATTTAATTCGATTTTGAATCGCGCACCAGATTACAGTCAATTGCAGAATATCTCTAGCAGGAATCAATATTTAGTTTCTTCCATCATGGAAGTCAAAATGTCCGCCGTTTCTGACAGGAAATAATTACACGCTATTTTGGGACTATAAAAGAGAGTTTTCGAAAACCTGATCATCAAGCGCCCCTTATTCATTTCTTCTCTCTATTTTTTTCTATCAAAAAACTCTAAATTTTCCCTTTTTTGCCTTTGCTCGAACATTTCAAGTCCACCTAAAAAGTTGACAGAATTAGACAGTCGCGCAAGAAGCGTCTCAAAACAGTGGGTGTCGGGAGCCACCCTACACATTAAAAATAAATTTAAAAAAAGAAAAAGAACAGATTAAGGGCGATGGAATCTGAAAGTAAAAACTGTCAATAAACTGTCAAAAACTGTCTAAATCTGTAGAAAGACACAAGTCTATCAGATGCATTTTCAAATACCCTCTCAAAGGCAAAAGAGGGAAAATTTATATGTTTTTGATAGCAACAAATAGAGAGAAGAAATGAATAAGGGGCGCTTGATGATCAGTTGTTCGTAAACTCACTTTTATAGTCCCAAAATAGCGTGTAATTATTTCCTGTCAGAAACGGCGGACATTTTGACTTCTATATTGGAAGAAACTAAATATTGACAGCCAGCTAGAGAAATTCTGCAATTGACTGTAATCTGGCTCGCGATTCAAAATCGAATTAAATTGACCAATAGGAGAATTTCTCTAGCAGGAAGCCAACACGTACTGCGTGCGCAGGGTGCCCCGTTTGAGAGCACTGTCGCAGCAGTTTCTTCCATCATGGAAGTCAAAATGTCCGCCGTTTCTGACAGGAAATAAAGCACGCTATTTTGGGACTATAAAAGTGAGTTTTCGAAGAACTGGTAATCAAGCCCCCTCGATTCATTTCTTCTCTCTATTTGTTGCTATCAAAAACATATAAATTTTCCCTCTTTTGCCTTTGAGAGGGTATTTGAAAATGTATCAGATAAGTTGACAGAATTAGACAGGCGCGCAACAAGTGTCTCAAAACAGTGGGTGTCGGGAGCCACCCTACACATTAAAAATAAATAAAAAAAACAAAAAGAACAGATTAAAACCCCTTAAAAAGTACGTTTATTGTGGAATTGAATTATCCTTCTAATAATTTCGACATATATGCATATTGCAAGTAGGTATACTCGAATTACTGTCTGAGTGTCTTAACCCCGTTATTGTTGCGCCCCTGGGATCTGAGTTTTTCTACATGAGAAATTTTCAAATTCCATCAGCCTTAATTGACGAAAAAAATTACGAGTGTTTGTGTCTCCCCGCCAGTGCAGAGGAAAAAGGGATTTTGACGTCTGTAAGTAATGCCTACTCTCTCTAAAATATTGTCTGCACCCTTCTTGTTTCTCATATCTCAAATCTTTTTTTTTAATAAAAACTATTGTTGTTTTTTGCTCAAAAAGAGTCACTAAGCCCCTCTCTCCTGCCATCGAGAAACCCACCTCGACGAAAGGACCTGTCAAACAGTGCAATTTTGCCATATACGTATCGAAATGAGGTGGTAAATACTGATTCCATACATTTTACCATTTTTTTGTGTTATTTTCAATTTTTTGTTCCAGCGCTCCAACCCCCTTAATGGAATTTTTTTCTTCATGTAAATGGTACAACGAATGAGGTAAAAGCAAAATAACAATATATGTATCATTTATAATCATGCACTTCTCTTATTCGTTGCACCATCTACCATCTCATATAGATGTGGACTTTACGTTTTTTTAAAGTTATTCATTATTTAATATTTATTGTAAATTGGAAAAAAAGACTGAATATTATTTATTATTACTAACTTTTGCAAATCAACAAGTTTTTTCTTGTCTGATACAAGATTCGACATTTGAAAAGGATGATCGCAGTAATCTTTTATCACTTAAGGGCGATGGACTTAGACGGGAAAATTGACACTTTTTTGCAACGTCGCAATTTTGCCGTGCATTTGCACATCAATTCCATTCGACCGTATTTGAGGAGCAAATAGAATGAAAATGACATTTCTTTGTGCCTCGAAAAACTAATGTGACAGGAGTATGTGTATAGGCTTAGTTTTTTGAAAAAAGGAGGAGAACATTTTTAATATAAGTTTTTAATATAAGTGACAGAAGACCCACCTATCTTAGAAAATCCTCTTTTTTACAATCATCCGCACTCGATTTGCACTCGCGATTTTTTTACATGTTTTTATTGCCACGAGGGTCTTTATTTGTCACTTTATATCACTCAACAACGCGAGAAACAGTGAAAATTGCGAAAAAATACAATTATGAATCCGACACGAAAAGAGGATGCGCGAGGAACTTTTTTGCGTGGACTGTATGTACCATGTCGTCTGCTACTTGGCGACAGGCGAACTGTGTCACTTCGCGTCATGGCGTCAACTCAATTATCGGTAAAACAGGCATGGCGGGAATTTCAGGCATGAATAAAAATCTAAGAATTTTAATTTGGAGTTATTTTTGTTTGTTTCTAAACAAAGTGAACCTGAAAAATTATTAAAAATAGCTTGGATGATATAAATGCATTTTATATGAAATGAGTGAATTTTTTATGCCACATTAGAACAAAAAGGAAGCAAAGCTTGAAATTAATGAGGCCTGTTTTACGGATAATTGAGTTGATGCGAAGTGACATAGTCCGCCAAGTAGCAGACGACATGGTACATACAGTCCACGCAAAAAAGTTCCTCGCGCATCCTCTTTTCGTGTCGGATTCATAATTGTATTTTTTCGCAATTTTCACTGTTTCTCGCGTTGTTGAGTGATATAAAGTGACAAATAAAGACCCTCGTGGCAATAAAAACATGTAAAAAAATCGCGAGTGCAAATCGAGTGCGGATGATTGTAAAAAAGAGGATTTTCTAAGACAGGTGGGTCTTCTGTCACTTATATTAAAAACTTATATTAAAAATGTTCTCCTTTTTTCAAAAAACTAAGCCTATACACATACTCCTGTCACATTAGTTTTTCGAGGCCCAAAGAAATGTCATTTTCATTCTATTTGCTCCTCAAATACGGTCGAATGGAATTGATGTGCAAATGCACGGCAAAGTTGCGACGTTGACACATAGTGCTTTGTAAGTCCATCGCCCTTAATTTTCATCATATTTATTACAAGAAAAAATGAATCACTACTTTTAGTAACAATCATACAATACATATTTATAATAATAAAATAATTTTAACTTGTCAAGAATCGAATGAATCATGAAATCGCAAATTATCGTTTCTATTGTAATTAAAATCATTCCCGCCAAACTATCATGTCGCTGAGCGAGGTCAGCATAGTACAGCATCCATGCCGCTCAGTCTCAGTGACTATCAGTTACCTCGCAGCTTGTGGCAGCTGTCAATTTTCCATCATGGAAGTTAAAATGTCAACCGTTTTTAGCATGAACTAATCTCGTGCTCGTTTATCACAATCAAATTTATATTTCGAAAAACTGAATAGTAATCGAGGTTTGTTCAAAATTTCTTTCTTTTATTTGCTACCAAAAAAATTGAAATTGGACCTTTTGTGCCTTCAAGATCTCACGCTAACATCAAGCTGATAGATTTGTGTCTTTACACAGATTTGGGCAGTTTGTTATCAATTTTTACTTTCAAATTCCATCGCCCTTAATTATGTTAATTATGATTGTTTCAGCAATCATTGCAAGATACCACTACCACGACGACGACAACTGCAACAGCCGTAATTTTACGAGACCAGGATCAATCAATAGTTTTAGAAGAAAGAGAAGAAAGTACTAACATTCCCACATTCGAAATAAACGAGCGAGATTCTAGAGAAGATGAGATTAGTAGAGGAACATATTCGAGACGGAAAGCGCAACACAGTAAACAGTAGTAATAAATTTTGCTAATGAAAGCACAAGTAAAGCACAAGTTGACTGAAAATTATTGTATTAATTTAATTCTGCATTAACATTTTGTCTTCGAAAGTGAAAAAATTAGAATGTTTCATTTATTATTTACATTTCCTAATCCTACACGGAAAAAATATGTCCTGTAAAAAGTGTAGAATTAGTCTAGGAGTTTTGGACAGGTACCAAAATGTTGGAGATATTGAATGACTTTTAATAAAAGATTTCGAAATTTTCAGTACTAAATGCAAATGAGTCGTGTAATTTTCAATAATAGTCTGGGAAAATTAGTTATGTATTTATTAAACAAAATTTAAGTAAAAAGCCAAGTTCAGTTCACGACGAATAGCGCACTGGTATTTCAGAAAGTCCTGGACAGTCTGGGAAAATATATCTGCGCGTCCATGTGCGCAATCGACCATCAGCCGGCAGAGAGAAATATAAATATTATACTTATATAAAACTCACGAAATATTAAACATTAAGGGCGATGGACTTACAAGGCGCTATGTGTCAACGTCGCAATTTTGCCGTGCATTTGCACATCAATTCCATTCGACACACGAAAAGAGAACGCGCGAAGAACTTATTGTGCATGTGTCACGTCCACGCGACGTAGTATTAATCATCTTTCTTAAATATATTAATTATAACTCATTCTTAACATTTAGATTATCAATTGTTCTCTATCAATTAATATTGTATCCCATTTAGATATTAAGCAATCAATATTGTTATTTTATAAACAATCACTTAAGCAAAGTACAAACTTGATCAAAGCCACCTTTCATTAAGAAAATTATCGATTCAATATCTGAAATATTTATGTGTCAACAGCCACAAAAACGTCTGACATTTGACCTCAATCTAAATAAAAGCTGCATTCCATATAACTCATAAAATATTGTCACGCAACATTAAATCTCTCGAGAGAGAAAAGCCAAATGTCATAAACTAAAATATCAATTAGTTTTAAGACCTGTCACTTTTCGCCATAAAAATATCAATGTTATTTCTCCCTAAACACGATACATCTGTATATCCGAATTCTTGGAAGAGTCAGTGCACCAGTCCACACGTGCAGGTCGTAAATCAAAACGACACTTGACCTGATTTAGAAATTTCCTTAAAAGGGGAACCAATCAACGAAAAGGGGGGACCAATCAACGAAAAGAAGGTGTTGCCCTTATGCAGAAGAATTCAGAAATCACGTGATTTGCCAAAATATGCACGTGCCCTTAATGTATCGCGGCCATCATTGATTCATGCCAAACTAGTATAAAAACGGAAGGAATTGACC